>JACXGM010000040.1:15835-66174 GCA_016801145.1 Umbra pygmaea
ACTTATGGAGGATCCCGGACCTCCACAGACCCCCCCCCCCCCATTTCAAACCCTGGATCTGAGCTGCAGTGTTTAGTCGTTTGCAAAAACACAATAAAACATTGAAGTAATCACAATAAGCACTAAAACAATTGTTGGCCCTTCTTTTCACAGCTATAGCATGTCTTAATTTGTCAGAGGCTGAGCAAGCACTAAGGTGGAATTCATTCTGTCTCTCAAGGAAGCGACCTTGAAACACTCTTCATCAAATGCAGACAGCGATTTGGGTCTTCCACTATATTTCATGTCATCAAATCACGTAGATCCTTCAATTTTATTAATGTCATTTTCTTTTGGCCATGTGAAGATATCAGTAAGGGAATGTTAAGATTTTCTCATAATATTTATGTATGATCATATAAAAATTGTGTTAATATAATCTTATGTTAAGATTAATATAACACTATGTTAAGACTTTCTGCCAAAATAAATAGTCTAAAACAACATTCTCATGTGGCCTCAAACGTTTGCAAAGTATTAGGAAATATGTTAGGAAAAATGTATATTAATATATATATTAAGCATAATCTTTTACATTCAGTGCTGAAATGTTTAAAAAGCGACATTGATTGTGGAGTAATTTATAATTACTATTGACCTTAGAGGGTGCCAGGCTAAGAAATGAAACAAACAGTAATATGAGGTGTTCTAAAGCGGAGGTCTGCAAATATGCAAAGACAGGGTCTGCTAGAGAACATCACGCATTGGTTTCTTTCTCAGCTCCTAATCTGAGGGTGAACACAATATTAAAACAGCTTTAGAGCCACTTGTGACCCAGCTGTTCACTAATGAAAAATTCCAAAGCTCTGTGCTGAGGCCAATGGAGCCTGACCCTTTACCCCAGACCAAGCGCTGTCCATCATGTAGAGTTTACCTTGTCTGAAAAGATACCGGATTAATATGTAGACAGAGAGGCAGGCAATCTTGATGTTAATCCCACGTGTCTTTGGCCCTCTAGCTTTTTCCCATCTTTAGAATATTGTGGTGAAAAAAAGTGTTAACCAAGGTTTTAATTATCAGCAATGATGTGGTGATCATTGTCATGAGGAATAGCAGGATGATAGTCTTTATTTATTCAACAAAGTCTTAGCCTACGAGATGAATCAGACTGGGCAGAGTATAGCTATATTCATGAGAGCCGGACGTTTCTATTGGTGTTCCGGCTTTTTCAGACTCTCTACTGATGCTCTTTCTTTCTCAGCGATATAAACCTCTTAACTCAGATTGCTCTGATTCACTGGTTTATTTCAATTTGGATGGAGATGTCTGACCATCAGCTTTGATAAACATAAAGGTTTTGACAGGATTTACCGGTACCCAGAGTGCAGGCAACTTAAACATTTTACTATTTACCTTAAACATCTGACTGCAATGCAGACAGTAAGGGATAGAAGAGGCACTGTAATTTACACAAAATAAAAAGATTTTATCTCATGAATTGCATATTTATCAAATCCATTATGATTTATCTACTTATACTTGAGATTTTTTCTCTAGATAAATATATATAGCTAGCATACAGAAGTCAGTTATTGTCAAAGTGTTTATTAAAATATTAAACTATAATACAGTTGATTGGTGACAATCACATTAACCTGTATTGTAGTTGACTTACACATATATAAGCATCATACTGCAGTGTTGACTTTAGCGTGATGTACCCATTAAAATCTATACCCAAAAGTTTGGAAATTTTCAATAATGGGATTTTTGATCTTTGCCACAAACATGTTCACTTGTTTTGGTAAATGTCCATTTCCCTCTATATATACCGTACACTTAAAAAGTTCTAGTTAAATATTTTGTGGCAAAACATGTAGCCGTTAGCTACAGTGGGCTCCAAAATTACTGGCACCCCTGACTGGCAATGCACAAACAATACTGTAAAAAATATAAACAATACAAATTAAGAAAAAAACTCAAAATACCAATGTGAGAAACACTGTAATTCATTAATGTGTCAATGGAACCAAAATTATTCATTGAATAAATAAAAAATCTATGTCCTCTAAATGTTCACAATCAATGGCATGCTTAAAGATTATTGTAAATAACCTCTACCAAATTAAACCAAAATTAAATTCCAATATTGACCCATTGCATCACTTCCTACACTCACCTAAAGGATTATTAGGAACACCTGGTCAATTTCTCCTTAATGCAATTATCTACTCAACCAATCACATGGCAGTTGCTTCAATGCATTTAGGGGTGTGGTCCTGGTCAAGACAATCTTCTGAACTCCAAACTGAACGTCAGAACGGGAAAGAAAGGTGATTTAACCAATTTTAAGCGTGGCATGGTTGTTGGTGCCAGACGGGCCGGTTTGAGTATTTCAAAATCTGCTCAGTTACTGGGATTTTCATGCACAAACATTTCTAAGGTTTACAAAGAATGGTGTGAAAAGGGAAAAACATCCAGTATGCGGCAGTCCTGTGAGCGAAAATGCCTTGTTGATTCTAAAGGTCAGAGGAGAAGGGGCCGAATGTTGTCTGGTCTGATGAGTCTCAATTTCTTTTGAGACATTCAGATGGTAGAGTCAGAATTTGGCATAAACAGAATGAGAACATGGATCCATCATGCCTTGTTTCCACTGTGCAGGCTGGTGGTGGTGGTGTAATGGTTTGGGGGATGTTTTCTTGGCACACTTTAGGCCCCTTAGTGCCAACTGGTCATCGTTTAAATGCCACAGCCTACCTGAGCATTGTTTCTGACCATGTCCATACCTTTATGGCCACTATGTACCCATCCTCTGATGGCTACTTCCAGCAGGATAATGCACCATGTCACAAAGCTCGAATAATTTCAAATTGGTTTCTTGAACATGACAATAAGTTCACTGTACTAACATGGCCCCCACAGTCACCAGATCTCAACCCAATAGAGCATCTTTGGGATGTGGTGGAACGGGAGCTTCGTGCCCTGGATGTGCATAGGCAGTTCTGAAAGCGAAAGGGGGTCAAACACAGTATTAGTATGGTGTTCCTAATTATCCTTTAGGTGAGTGTAATTCACTAGAGTATAAAAATTAGATAACATGCATGCAATATCCCTTTGTCATCCAACACCATGATGAAAACAAAAGCACTGGCAGTTGCCAGACCTTCATAAATCTGGTAATGGCTCCAAGAAGATCCACACGATTGAATATACCACTGAGCACTTTATGGAACAGTTTAAAACCTCATGGGTAGAGGATGCACATGTATTTTGCCCCCCAGGATAAGGAGGAGAATGGTGAGAGAAGCAACAAAATCCCCATGAATCACTGTGAAAGAATTGCAGGCCTTGGTGGCATCTTGGGGTCACCAGGTTTCAAAAAGCACCATCAGACACCACCTCCACAACCATGGCCTTTTTGGAAGGGTTGCCAGAAGAAAGACCTTTCTAACCCCAAGACACAGATGCAAGTGTTTGGAGTTTGACAAACATTATATAATTTAAATTATAACTGGAAGAAGCTGCTCTGGTCAGATGAGACCAAAATTGAACGTTTTGTTCGGATAAAGCATCAAAAAAGAGATGCATACAAGTAGAGGCGAGATGCATACAAGTAGAGGCACCTCATACCCATGGTGAAATATGGTGGTGGTTCAGTGATATTTTGGGGCTGTTTTGATTCCAGAAGTCCAGGGGCACTGGTTAAGATTGATGGCATAATTCATTCCACCAAGTACCAGGCAATTTTGGCTGACAATCTGGTTGCCTCTGCCAGAAGGCTGGGACTTGGCGGTAGGTGGACTTTCCAACAAGACAATGTCCCAAAACATACCTCAAGATCCAGTAAATCAATGTTCTGCCATGGCCATCTCAGTTGCCAGACCTTAATCCAGTTGAAAACCTGTGGGCTGAGTTGAAGAGGGCAGTTGATATGTGCAAACCTAAGAATGTGAAGGATATTGAATGGATCTGCATAGAGGAATGGTTTAAAATACATCCAAATGTGTTCCTTAGCCTTGTCAAACATTACAGGAAAAGACTCCATGCTGTTATCTTTGCCAGAGGTGGTTGCACTAAGTACAGAATAAGGAGTGCCAATAATTATGAAAGCTTGATTTTGGTGAAATGTCTTTTGTGTTAAATAATTCTATAAATTTTGGTTGGTTCCATTGCAACGTTAAGTAAAGTATGTCTCACATGTTGGTATTTTGAGTTTATATCTGTAATTATATTGTTTATGTTTTTAAAGTATTGTTTGTGCATTACCAGTCAGTGGTGCCAGTAATTTTGGAGCCCACTGTATAAGCGTTTAGGAGGATGTCGAGGAGGAGCTCCGGTTACAGATAACATAACATCCCCTCTACAGCCATAGATACATAGATATATGTCAGTTTTATATATACCTCATAGGAGAATAAAGCAGTGCACTTTAAATGTTCGTGGTAAGGAGTGCATCACACATTAATTAGTGTTTGATATATTTTGTATTCTGTGTATTTCATGACAAACTCTGTGTCGTCTCTCTCGCACTGCCACTGTTAGAAATGAGAATCAGTCCTCAATCAGCCCACCTGGTTAAATTAAAGTGAAATAAAAAATAAAAAACAGAGTTTGGTGTGAAATGGTGTTTACAATGAATCCCAGTATTGCTTATTTCACTGGATTCTGTAAACTGATTCTCCCTATATAAATGTAGATAATTACATTTTTTACAGGTACTGTACATCAAAATTCCAGATACATGCATTAGAAGATGTATTCACAGATGATGTAAAACAATAGCACAAACCTATGAAAGAGAGTGGGGGAAAATAGGAGACAACCACAATGAAAAACAAACAACATTTTTCAATGAAAGGATGTTTCAAGAACCAAAGGCCAGGGATTAACACTCAGATTAGCAAGCAAAGAATATATTTGAAATTCTTATCTGCAGGCCTCTTCAAAGGTCTAAATCCAATATTAGCTGGTGTTATGCTAAAAAGCTTTTTGTGTGACAAAGTTACTCTTGCCAAACAAATATGTCTTTCAGTGTAAGGGCTTGAATGAATGCATGGATGTAGCCATGGAAACCAACTGGCAGCTTAGAACCTTCGGGGGGGGGGTCAGTGTTGGAATGTGTCAGACATACAACACCAATACACAACATCGCAAGCATACAGACCACCTATAACTACCATGACTCTTTGTCCAAGAAGCAAATAAAATATTAACTGCCCGATTATCTCTGGATTGTAAACAATTGAAGTAGATACACATTAAACAATTGGAATTCATTAAAGTTAAACAGACAGCATTTAAACTTGTAGAAACACACCCCTCCAGAACTACAGTACCATGGCGCTCTTTGTAACATATTTTTACAAGCCATCAAATAGATTTGGTCTTTTTCAAGGTAAGTAAGGCATTTGTGAAATTCCTATAGCAATACAGAGTGGGTTAGTGAATGCACACTAAGACATATATAACTGACACTAATGAATAAAAATCTATAAAACCAAGAAATCTCATTAATTGAACCGTTTAAAGCCAGTAAAAATAAATCAATTTTAGATCATTACAAAAACATTAGCTAAAGCCACAAAATTAATCTTTTTCAAGCTTCATAGGCTTATATTATTGGGAAAATAACAATAAACATAAGATCTCTCACCCCTTAGTTCAGCATATCAACAGCTAACGCATTGCTAACTTAAGGCGATACGTGGGTATCCAATTGTACGTAATGGAAATGTTGCCACATTACATTGATAGACTTATGGATATGGCCATTCAAATATGAACTTTTGTATGTTTTGAATTGCTGTTCTACTGGAACATTTCCAAGAATAGACCAATCGGTTCCAATCATAGACCGTATATGGTACCGTTACAATTTAAAGTACTTGGTGAATGTTAAGTTCAGGCATAAAATGCTAGGTTATTGAGGTTAAGTTTGGGTACAGTAAGGTTAAGGTTAGGTTAAAGTTAAGGTAAAGTTATTTTTTATTGTTTGTAACCTTTCGAGGCTTGACGTTTCCCTGAAACGGAAACTTACATGTTTACATTTTTGGTTTTGTATAATTTTTTACGTATCTCAATGAAAACAGCCTGCAACAACCCAAAAACATCCATTAGCCAGATCAAGTTGAGATGGAAATCTAACTACAAACCTTTTCAGCTAAACAAAGTGCACTCTATTCTGCCAGCTGCATACATGAATGCAATTTTCTGTTCCATTTTGGTCTAAATCCACATGACAAATGAACCTTCCTGCCTAACCATAGCACCCATTTAGTGCTCTGGGCAATTGTTCAAAACTCTGGAGGAATTCTACAGACGTTATTAAATAAATATATACTTTAAATAATAAATAAAAGAATGAATAAAAACAAGTAACATGTTTAATTATGTATTTCTATATTAAATTATTTCTGTATTTAATTATATATTTCAACTTTTTTTGTGTGATTTTTTTCCGATTTTCCTCCCTTCCCAATTCCCTCTAACCCAGCAGCTCCGCAACTCCTTGTACAGATCTGTGGGAGGACTAGGGGTGCATCCAACCACATGTCACCTGAGCCATCGATTCTTTTTGCACTGTTCACCCAAAACGGAGGCCTTTAGTTGGATCATGCACAGGAAGATACTTCTGCTATTAAATTCCACCCTTCCAACTTTGATGGGTAAAAGTGACCGATTCAATGATGGATTCAATAATTAAAGATTTCACAATGACTTCAACCATAAAATAAACGAATTGTGAAATATGTATTACTAAATATAGATATAATTAAGTAAATATAGAAATATACCATTAAATATGCTACAGGTTTTATATTCATTTTTTATGATATCAAAAACGATATCGGACGAGAACAAAAATACTTCATCCAATTGATTTGTAGGCTAAATAAATAGTTATAAATCTTCAAAATTTGATTAGCTAGCCACGCTATCACTGATTTATGATCATCACTGCCTTGATTATTTAAGATGTGTTGATATAGCCCTATTTCAAACCTTTTGGTCAAAAGTTATAATAATTTAAACTGAAATGTTTTTGGAGAAAAAAAACGATACCAGTCTTTAAAAATTCCTTACTCTACATCATGAAATACAAACTTTTTTACTTTAATTTTTCAAATAGTCAAATATAACCATATGAAGCTGATATTAAGGCTGAGATATTGAATTTCATATACTGTATATTGTGCATGCATTATGATTGTCTGTTAGCATATTTTCAATTTGGTTAAAATGATGTAATTTCCACTACAAATGGCTCTGTTTTCAAGTAGATGGTGTATGAAGTATTGTATGTGCATACTGTACATATATAAAGGTTAAATTCAGGTGTTCTCTGTTGTTGTTTGCCAATGAAAATCACTCATGGGATTCTTCACCAATGACAGGAGTTGGCAAACTTTTAAAGAGAGAGTCTGAGGTTACAGAGGATACAATCAGACACAGAGATGGTTCATGAATCCTCTGGAATGTAAGGGGAGGCAAGAAACTGGGTGAAACATTCTGGACATTCTGGCAATGCCACAACTTGACATATGCACCAGTATTGAGGTCATCTGAAAACATGGCATAAATAGAGACATCTCTCAGTTTATAGGAATACAGTCAGACAACTTTGTTGGTACCAGTCCAAATTAAAAAGGATTTTTTATTTGATTAAACACGTATGTAATGGTCGATAATCAGAGTGAATTATTCAAAATGTATTTATAAAAACAAATAGAATCCAATATATTTGCATGCAATGAAAGGATTTGCAATGATCTAATTTTATTTCAATAAAAATTGTCAAAAAGAAACAAACATTTACTTTTGTAAAGAATAATACTAAGAGAGACAGTATGTATTGTCGAGTTTCTAACAAAAAATTTACTAGCCTGGGTAACACCAGACCCTTCTCAGTTGTAACTGAGAGTGGGTCTGGGCAAGGTTAATTCACAGTCCATTTCCAAAAGGGCATCACCAATGGACCTCTCAAATGCCTCTCGGCGCAATTGGATATATCAGACTTTTGCCGAGTCGAGTCAACAACATCTTTTTATAGATATGAAGGCTTCGAGTATTGTTCTTTGCTCAGTTTTTAACAAAAATTAAATTCAAATTCAAATTTCTTAAAACAGATGCCATAGCTGATTCGAACAAGTGATATTGCGGATGTTCCATTGAGGCAGTAATTGTTGTAATTGTCTGCTTCAACCAATGACAGTAAAGCTGTGCTATCGTCATCGAATAAAGCCTGCCTCAACGGTTGTGTTTGGTGCCTCGATTTGGAAAAATTAGAAATGGGCTTGAATGGTCTCTTGGTTAGACTGACTTGCAGAGCAAATCTAAATTTGCCAGAAGTCCATCTGGGTTCTCCCAGGCTAAAGATTTACTACACTCCTGTTAATAAGAAAACAAGCAGTACGTCAATCACTATGATAAAATCTAAAGTATACTGTATGTTTAAAGCTATTGTAAGCTGGTCGATCAAAAGTGAAAGAAAAAATTACAAGTGGAACAAATACAGGTTAGTTTCATAATGGACATTTGTTTCTCTCATCAATATCCATATAGAGAAACTGAACAGTCACTGAATGTCCATGAATATCTTTTGCTGGACTGGAGAGCGTTGCTTTGAATGCCAACTGATGTTGCTGCAATTTACCCAACATCCACATAGTGACTCTTTTCCCATACTGGGGTGACCAGTCACATGATCAAGCATTACATGATCAACCATTTGAAATGGCTTTTTAGCTGAAATGTCCTGCCTTGCAAACACATAATTAATGTAGAAGACATAGTAAGAGTGATGACCAGATCTAGCCAATGAAATCAGAGAAACTAAGGCCTCCTGCTCCCAAAACCACTGGCTGCACACCTGAACCTCATTGGGATTGTAAGAGACAAGGTGAGGTTACTTTTGGACAAGGTGATATCACCTTTTTAAAATAGTGTGTTTTAGAGGAACGTGGAAATTTTAATGGGGGTGATCGTGTGACTGGTCACCCAATTTAAGAAAGCACATTAATACAGTAGACTGTCTGGTAATGGTGAGGGGAAGAGATACGGTAACTGTTATTGATATTTATAGGACTAAATGTTTAATGGAATAGATTTCATTTTAATACTTATTTAATTTCAACAAACTTCACAGTGTTTCATCCTTTTTTGTACAATTTGACAAAACACAAACATTTCACTGAGCATTTCTGCTTCTTTCAAATTTTTACTAGTAGAGGGATTCAACTATAATTTCTGCAATGTTTTTCACATAAAAAATATGTACAGTACAGTATATGGTATTTTCTGTATTTTAAACCTTTCATCTTGAAGATGCCAGAGTACCTGAATGGTAGTACTTTCTTTTTAAATACTGCATGAAGATAGCACCATGGTAGTACTTTCTTTTTAAATACTGTGTAAAAAAGCACCATAGTTGCTGTAACAAGAGGATAAATGAAAGATAATGTGCTCCAATGTAGAAAGAAAACCACTAACGGTAATATTTTGGAATCATATAGTTAGGATATTGTGAGACAAAGAACAACCCCAAACTGACATGTTTAGCAAATACTTGCCGGGACTTGATTGTGTGAATTGTGATTTTCTGATTACACATACATAATACACACATACAGATGTGTACACACAGCTGTCTGTCATGCAGCTTGTTTACTGTGTGTATGTGTGTGTGTATGTGTGTGTGAACCACTCCAATTGGAAGAGAAACTCATGCAATTACTTTTTTCTTGGAAGTACAAAGAGGAAAGACAAACCATGGGAATATCATGGGCAATTACCTTCCCTACCTTTGACTGGTTTAGTCAAAAGTCTTTATAGACGAAAAATACACAAGCAACACCTATTTTCAAAGCATTCCTTCCCAATGCCACCAGCTAAAAATATAAATCCTGAGTAATAGAGAAGAGGCTTTGTCATTGCTCTTATGCTCCAAACAACATTCATTGTTACAAATGGCTGAGAAAGATCTTGATTTCTATTATTGTCCTACACTGACAATCTTAGAGAGGCCTATCAGTTACAGAAAGGGTTTGTATTCACCAGACAATTTAACGCTCCCTTTACGCACGTGTAGCCGCCTAATCGTGCCCGGGAGCAGCCCATTCTCTGACCCTGCCTGCAAAAGCAGCTGTTTACATAATGCAGTGACAGCACTTCATGCTACCGAATGATGAATGATGGGAAGAGGCAGAGCTGAAAGACAACCTAGGAGCATCTGAAACAAACACACACAGCCACACAAACACCAACACAAACACTATACAACTTTAACCTCATTCTAAACGTAACCCAAAAACACAACTCCTATCCCTAACCAAACACTTACTCCATTACTTATACTCTTAATTCCCCTAAACACTTGCCCCATTACTTACCCCACAAAATTTATTATTTTTAAACACATTTTGATTAAATTGGGCCAGAGTTTTGTCACCATTGTTATAGTAATATGTGTTACCACAAACACATACATACTGTACACACGCTTTCTGTAACTATAGAGATCAGCATCCAGCAGGTTGGGTTGGTGGGCCACAGATATATAGCCAGAGGTTATGAAGACGTGCTGAGGGGCTAACTGGTCGACGCGTCCCACCAGCCAAGGCCGTCCCTGGGGGAGCAACGCCACACCAGGCACGGCAGCCCTCATACCCTTAGGGCAGTCACCTTCCTTTTCCACCTCTCACCCCTACTCACTAATGACAGAGCCCTGAGGCCTTGTCACTCCAACCCCTACCGCACTTCTCCCCGCTGCCTTTCCCAGGTGCCTGTCAGAGGGGTGTCTGCTTCACCGCTGGTGTCACCATGGCCCCAGGCCCAGCTCTTCATTTGATGTGGCCAGGCCCAGCTTTGCCACAGCCTGAGCCCATGGCCTGCGGCATAGCGCTATTGTCTCACCTCAGACAACACCATTATTTCAACTCAATTTAATGTGAGTAAACACTGAGTGATGAGCTGCCCAAACCACCCCCACCCTACCACACACACACACACACACATTTGTTTTTAATCATTGTGGGGACTGTAAACCAGAAATCCATGTTCCCTATCTCCTAACCTAATCCTAACCTTTGAGGTTACGTTAGATCAATAATCTAACTTTTATCACTCAACACTATGCCAGTTTGTTTTACTCTGAAGCTAACCCAAAAGTTGTTAGTAGCAGTTTTCACGATGGGTACACAGAACTGGATCACAAAACACACACTTTCTTATCCCTTCCTCCATTGCTGTAATACACAACATTCACATTATTCTCTTAGGAGGTTTTAAGTGTTACTTATCCTGTGTTGCACCAACATACATATAACGATCTTTCATTCTAACATCTAAAAAATAGTTAAATAAATTGTTATTTGGACTTTCTGTGAGCTAGTAGATTGACAGCCGGTATTGATAGACGAGAGACAAAACTGAGATAATTCAATTTCCTTGGGAGTATGCATTTTGGTGGCTTTTGTGTTTACCAGACAATAGTCACAGTGTGGCTTGACAAACGCAGCTGCAGAATGGGACAACACTGGGAGTGTGTGTCTAATGTGGTCAGAGCGGTCCGTCCACAGTGAAAAAGCAAATGTACTCCAGCATCTGTTGATCGAACACTGAAACGAAACCATGACAATGAACATTCAGCATTTAAATCTATATATTTTTCTTACAAAAATAATGCGATGAAATAAGTGTTTGGTAAAATAGCACCTTATTCCCATGTAAAAAGCAATTATATGTGAGACACAATACAGTATGTCTTAATAACAGGGAATTATCAGGCAGCTTTAACTAGCGGTCGTTTACACTGTCTCTGCCCGGCATTGGTAATAGAATTATTTGGAGTGTACTTTATCTTAGGCAGAATGAGGCTGAGACAGTAGCACCAACTAATGTGATAAAAGATCCTGCTATCACTACTTGATTTACGGATTTTAAAGGTAACTGTTTATGACAAGGTAATAATGCCACATGCAAAAGGCTGTCCTGTAAATTGGTTAGTTAAGGCATGATGGATGAGGGAAAGCCTAACCTTATTTCCAATAGAAGCGCTTGATTTGTAGAGCTGTGGATAATGAATTTGATTTAATTAGACAATCCCTTATCTAATTAAGAGTTTAAGAAATTTGACCCTGCATGTGGTAACGTAGAAGATAAAACATTGTGGTAAAATTGCAGAAAAGATCCAAAACACCATATCCAAAATACAGGTGCAGGAGGTTGTCAAACATTTGTCGTAAACATTTTATCTCTTTTACAAGTTACTCTACTAATCAACAGTAAAGACAGCAAATAATGAGGACGTGTTGTATACAAAGATGTATAAAGTTAGCTGAGAGAAGAAGGCTAGGGATCAGGTGGGAACTATAAATTGTTAATTAAGGTAGTGATTCATCATCAGATTATTAATGAAGTTTCTGTTAGGCCCTCAGCCTCACAGTATAGGGCTGGTCTTCTGGGTGGACTTGGTCCTGGTATAACACTGCCAGCTAATCTCTTTAAAGGCCAGGGATAGCATGGCTACACACCCCCGAGGCCACACCATTCCTCTGAAATGTTGCCCATCTTTTGTTTGCCATGCCTACCTGACACCTATTATGACTGATACTTTTTACTAATTCATTACTGACAAAAGGCCATTATTTGATTGTGGCAGCTTCTAGAATGTGTCAAACTATCACCAATTGATCATGCATTAGAGTCCCAGAGAGAGTTAACACAGAAAAAAAATGCAGTTGAGGACAAATGTGACTCACCTTTCCAATATAGGGCACGGTGTTTATTCAAGACTGGTTTTCTGGACTTATTTATCTGAAGCCAGCTTGGTTTTGCTGTGGGCTGAGTTGATATGCGCCTGACCTGAGCCTTTAGCTTCTTGGTTAAGAAGTCAGCTTGGTTTTGCTGTGGGCTGAGTTGATATGCGCCTGGCCTGAGCCTTTAGCTTCCTGGTTAAGAAGTCAGCTTGGTTTTGCTGTGGGCTGAGTTGATATGCGCCTGGCCTGAGCCTTTAGCTTCCTGGTTAAGAAGTCAGCTTGGCTTTGCTGTGGGCTGAGTTGATATGCGCCTGGCCTGAGCCTGTAGCTTCCTGGTTAAGAAGTCAGCTTGGTTTTGCTGTGGGCTGAGTTGATATGCGCCTGGCCTGAGCATTTAGCTTCCTGGTTAAGAAAGTCAGCTAGCTCATGAACATGACTTAGAAAGACATACTTATCACTGACTGTCCATCACATACTCCCTCTAGTAAGCTGGGAACAAGAGCAACAATACACAGCCCAATGATACTTAAGAGGTGCAGCACATTGCAGATCCAATTACATGCAATACACAGGTTAGTTTATCTCACTCCTAGTCATTATCTAAATTGCTGACATATCATTAGGCTACCTGGTTGAGAAGTGTGTGTTTTTCTCTGTTTTCACTTAATAGGGCCCAAAGGGACATTGTTGTTTTGTAAGTAACCCTCTGTAGGGCATGAACTAGTTTTTAAGCTAGACGCAGGACCTATAAAATATCTCACCATTAAGCACCAAACACAAACGTATCCGTCACGAGATGGAGATGGTGAGCTCAGTCTCTCTCTCTTCCCGAACAATGTAGAATCAGGAGATTAATTATGTGATTGTAAAGAAAAGAGGGAGCCCAAAACCCCTCAGTCAGACCCTCATTAAATTACTGAGTCCTCTGGAGTAACCCAATTTCCCTTTGTACCCACCCAGTTCAACTGCTTCACATGTAGAAAAAGGTAAGTACCTTCCTACACACTGACAGTAGATTAACATTGATTGAGAACCACAAAATAAATAGGCTGTATGTTCTACGCCTCACATCATGTTTCTGTGTAATTCTACAATGTCAGGAATAAGTTGCAAAGGAGATAATGTAGTTGTAGGTTAAAACAAAAAAAACAAAAAAGTGTAGTGGCAGCAAAATGTACATATATTTCAGATTGTATACAAAGCAAGATGCGTCTTCCTCCTATGCAATTGAATTTGACATTTTAGTAATATTGCTGACACTCCAGAGTGACTCACAGTAAGTACAGGGACATTCCCCCAGAGCAACTTAGGGTAAAGTGCCTTGCCAGATGACTTAATAACATTTGGCACAGTCAGGAATCGAACCGGCAACCTTCCGACTACAAATCTGACTCCCTAACCACTGAGCCATCTGTGCCCTGCTCAGACTATTAATACTTTACTGCATGAAAGAAATGCATTATGGCTCCAAAATGTGACAAATATTGAAAACCGTAAATAATCATTGTGGAAAACATTTGAAATGCAACTGTTGCTAAAAGCTGTACAGTATATTGCATTACTTCTCAACACCTGAGGCATTCCTTTTAATATAGGGATATGAGTTAGACAATTTTATACTACTCAGATCCAGCCCCCAAATATATTTTACACTTCAAATACAGAGTTAGGATCTTCTTTAAACATAAAATCAATAGTCAATGGAATTAAAACTTTATGTGTGCTATGCCGAACAGCAAAGTCCTATTCTATGTTAATTTAGCATCACTGTCAGTTAAAACCTCTTATTGTTATGAACCAAGCAAGTGAGGGCTAAGAGCTTTCTATCACAAAGGTAATTACAGAAAGGTTGTGTCAGAAAAGACCCCATCCATAGGGAGTTTCACTCAAGCAATAAGATGTTTGAAACGGGAGACAGCTACTAGACAGGTAGAGATCAAGCCTAATTCCACTCCTATCATCTGGTTATGTTCACAGGTCACGCCTAGCTAATTTAATTCCTGGGGTTTCCCTCAAAAAGAAGGCAAGTGCCACTCAGGGGAAGTGGCAGAGAGGGAGGTGTTAGGGTGGATGGAGAGAAAGGGCTTGAATAATTATGAATCATGGAGCTTAACCTTCTGCCGAGTTAATTTAAAGAGAACTAGGGATGGGAAAGAGGGACTTTATTTCCCTGGGGTACCCCTAATACCATTGTGTTGGAATGGAGAGATCAGGCTGCAGAGCAATATCGTGTCTGTTAACGGCCATATGACAAGCTGACCCCACAGCCAATCACACCTGCCATCATAGCGGCTAATTTGTTAAACATATCAATAGCTCTCTATAGGCCCTTGCTCTCCCATATTGGCTCGTTGATGCAACCACTGTGCTGACTGACAAAAGCCCCCTGGCCCCTCTGAGAAAAACACAGAAAATGGAACACATCATATTCTTGGCTACATATTATCTAGAAACACTGTTTTTGTACAACAATCAGCATGCATGTTAATAGAACTAAACATATTATCTATAAAATTTAACAATGTTCTGTATACATTCATTATAAGATAGTTTTTACCCACAATTCATTGGCCTCATCTACAATCTGTATGTTGTGAGAGACAGAGACAGAGGGATGAGGGTGAGACGGGTACAATCACAAACCAAGAGGTTAGATAAATCACAGCAGGAGCAGAATTGATACTTTGCAGACGTTGGCTTTGTGCTGCGCGCTAGTAGGAATTCTTTAATTTGGAGCGAGGCCCCATCCCCAGCTCTCTCCGGGAGAGTCTCCTGTCATGTTTGCGGTGTGGAGCCTGAGAGATTGGATCGGCGGATGGCAGAAAGGCCCTGTTGTGTTGCCCTGGCAGCAACCTGGGCCTATGGCAGCACCGGGTCGCGACATCTGGTTTGAGTTTACTCTGAGCGTACTCAAACAGGACTCCCTCTGCCAAGAAGAATCCTTTTGATTCCCACTTCCAAAGCTTGTCCTAATTGTCATCCCTCATTATTTAGTCAAAGGTGCAAGGATGAATCATGAACTATTATGTAGGGATGACATTCTGCTCTCCCAGAAACACTCCTCCCATTCCATCTTTCTCCCTTTCTCGCCTTGTCTAATAACAGCACTTTGTTTCTCTGAGGAGGAAAGGCTCGAGGATAAACATCGCTCATCCCTCAGTCTGGAGACTTCTCTCCTCAGATTAAGCTGGCGGGGGGGGCTCTGAATGCTCTGCTGTCATTTCTTCCCAAACCGCATTGACATAAGCTGAGAGCAGTGGAAGTTCACTATGATTTAATGAGAGTGTTCAATTAGAGAGGACTTTTGTTTTTTGTAAGACTTTAACCAGTAGCAATTGTGGGGATTATTGCAAATAAAATCAATGTGTTTACTGTTTTATTGAGCATGATGTGTTCTCATAAATTGCTTCATATTTAAGGGTTGGGTTGTTAAAATGAATCAACGGAATACTCAAGGGCACTATATGGGGGGGGGGGGGGGTCAGAATGTAAAGAAGGGTGGGGGAGCTTAGGGCAGTTCAACATTATCAGTGAATAAATCAGGTAATTATCAGAGATAGCTGTATGATCCTCTGAGTTATTCCTACAGTATATAGTGGTTGAGGCTTCTATGCTCTAAAACATGCTCAAACAAAGCATTTCACATTTTGATTGGATGAGACAACCTCACCAAAACATTACAAATATCACCATAACTATAATTTAGTAAGGTAGTCATTCTTATAAAAAAGATATATAGTCCTGTATATATCATTTCAAATTAGATGACATCTAATTATGTTTCAATGCTACATGTTCAGTGTTTCAATGCAAGATGTTTACATATTTGTACATGTTTACATTTTATAGTAAAAGCCAGTCATATTTGTAAGCTTGACATATCGTTTGAAGAATCCATATAACAGTTCTTGTTGTAAAGTTGTTCTCTTGGTAAAGAAAATTTGCTCCACAGCAGCATATGTTAGTTTGTAATGTTTTCAAGGTTTAAAAACATAATTGTCTCTTTAAATTGTCAGACTTGATTTGCTCTATTGAAAAATACAGCAAGCATTAATAACAAATCAAATGTCGAGAAGCTGCTGGATCGTTTCCCTGTGGTTTAAAACTTAAATTAAGAATGCAGTCCGTAGTTTCTGTGAGCCTAGACTTCTATCTGATGATTTTAACGAAAAGGAAATTCACATTTATAGCCACGTAATCTGAAATTCAGTCAGGTGAGAACAAGTTTAGTTGTACAAATGGAATGAAATGCGCTGAACAGGGTGGGGCCTTTGATGTGTCAAATGTTTGTTATGGAAACAACGTCAGGTGTGTGTGTGTTGTGCATGAGTGCACACCATGTCCTGCTTGTCAACCTACTCTCATTATGCCGTTGTGATCTTTCTGTGACAGTTACATTGCTTTCCTCTTGTGCCAAAATCCTTGAGCTACAGTCACTCAATTCACTTTATGTAGGGATATAAATTCATACTCCAACAGACTCTCAAAATCCAGAGCAGAATAGTCATAGCTAGCCAAAATTATAATAGTTGCCATAGTTCCTTACATACTTAAAGGACTACATGACAAGTAAGTTTCATTCTGAATCTTCTCCAGCGTTGACTCCTCTGTTTATAGTAGATCACCACTGGTTAAGGAGGGCTAACCTTTCCCATTTGTGTGTCAAGTATACCATCAGATTAAGCAGGCTTTGATTTCAGCACTAATTTTGCTTGTCCACTTAAGAAGCTGACAGCTCCTTAAGTGAAGAATTAGGCCTTGGTGACAAACACTCTATCATTGGCTAACTGATGACCTCTCAAGAGCTACACACTAACACTATTAGCACTACTACCAGGCATCTGACTAACACAGCATTCATTTATCCATTCATTCATCCATTCATTCATTCATTCATTCATTCATCCATTCATCCATCCATTCATTTATCCATTAAACAAATCTACATGCTAACATTGTTAGCTATAGCTGTAGTGTTAGTCTTCTACAGAAACTTACACAACATTCACAGACAGGGTTCAAAATTAGCACTATGCTGGTAAAATATGCAGGTGGCTGGTAGGTTTGCTTCACTCACCAGCCAAAAAAACATAGTAATCTATTGAGTGGCTGGTAAAATCTGAACATTCACTAGCCGTTTGGCTGGTGGATGAAAAAGTGAATTGAACACTGTTCACAGAGCTATATGCTGACAGCAATAACACCTGGATCACAATGCAGTTCTCTAACGTAATCAGATAGATTATTATGTCTTGACACCCTCTGTGGTTGTCATGAGAAACCCCCATTTTTGAGAATGTGGTCCAAAGAAAAATTCTGCATTGACACCACCCTGTTATGAACACAATGGTCTACATTTTCATGAACATACAATAGCCGCCTCGAACAGGACATCCCATTCAACTCCTATTATCATTTAATATTTCACATACACATTGAACTACCAACATTATTTTTAATTAGAACAGGAATCAGTCAAATTAAAACTGGGTAGACTATAAAAAAGGAATGTTTTTTATCTATGGGAGGATTAACTGGCTTTATTTCAGATCTGTGCCAATGTGCTAACAGCAATAATTATGTTATAAAGAATTATGAGAGGAAATTAAATTTGCCTCGCCACTTGAGCACCACTAAAATGCCAAACAATAAACTACCAGATTGCAAATTAGATCAGTAAAAAATATCAAACACATTGCAGAAGAAAAAAAAATCTATAATTGCGTTTAGCGCCAGGCATCTCTTGGGAGGCAAGACACTAAAGATCATCAGCACAATGCAACACAGGAGTCGATATTGACAGAGCAGTAAAAATCTACAGGATAACTAAATAAACACTCCAGGCGTCATTTAAATATTCAACAGCTGAGATAAGACTGAAATGCCTGCTTTTCCCATCCTCCACATTTGCTTCTTTCTCTCTAAAGCACATATTCCACAGTCCCCTTTACCCAGCATCCCCTGCACCAACCGCACCCACCCTCTGGCTCCTGACAGCAATAAATGATGTGGAGCCAGAGGGCCCCTCTGCAGTGGGAGACCTTGCTGGGAGGATGGCGCAGGAGAGCAAAGGAAATAAAGAGGAGACAGCCTATGACCAATGGCCATTGACTGAGGGCTGAGTGGAAGTCCTGTGACATCCAACGCAGCCCCCCCCCCCCCGCTCAGCCCTCATCTATAGAAATGGAGAGTGTCACAGAGTCCACCCACCTGACACCGTCGTGTCTCACACTCCCCATCAAGACTTCCTAATAAAAGTGTTACGGATAAATCCCACATCTGATCCCATAGAGTCCCATTGTGTCAGCAAATGGCATACTCAATGGTCAATACTCTTGTATTTGATTACAGTTAAACATCATGCATTTTGTTGCCACTGGAATCCGCCATCTGTTTCATTATTCCCTGTATTTCTAACAGTACCGTGCTGCAAAAGGAGAGAAAACATATATCCATAAATAATATAAACTCCTGAGGCAAATGACAAGATCATATGCATTCATCTACGCTGGTGAATGGAGCAGGGTTATGCAAATGACTGATGACAATGTTATTGTGTGAGGAATATCAATGGAGTAATTACTGTTACATGTCAGGCTGCCCCTCCTCCCCAGGCCCGGCTCTACCCTCTATATCTTAGCACTCTCACTCTCAGGGGAGAGATGAGCTGCACGCTCTCGAGAGCAGAGCTAATAACGGCAGTTCAGATATGGGCACATCTTAGACGAGCCCTGGGGTCCTGAACCGCAGACTGCTAAACGTCGCTCAGGTCTCAGGAGAGGTCCCCAGCACAGATCAAATGATTAAAAACTACCACAGCTGAGTGACAATCATGCTTGCCACCTAGGATACTGTGTGTGGGGTCAAATTATAATAACGGTGCCCTTTTAACACATCAATGGCCATCACAATATGGTATGTGCAATTCATTCATAAAAACAAATTCTTCTACAAACACTTGAATGAATTATTCACAAATATCATTGTTGAAAGGATAATTTTCTGTAAATTAATGCTTTTTTGTTTAACACTAAAATGCAGGACCGAAGTGCCAGCTGGCCAATGAAGTAAATGTCTTCTAATTTAAATATAAATTTTATAGGTGAGGGAGTGTCTTATAAATTCAAAGGTAAGCCAGATGTATGTTTCATAGAAATAGACACATAAGGCAACTTCAAAAGGAGGAGTCAGGCTTGTGTAGACCCTGCAGCTGTAAGTTAACATATCTAGAAACCAGGAATGTTTCCTCCACCACAGAGAAGGACAAAAAAAATCTAATGAGAGCCTTTGGAAAACAAGACAAATTGTGTAAGCTGCCCCTCACCTTTCAGCGATAGAATTATCTTGTGTGTGAAATGTGGGTTAAGAAGAAAGGGCCAGGGGTTGCTCATGTACCCTCGCACCATTCATTTTCTGATCAGCTGCACCCCTTGCATTGTCCAGGCACCTCATATATCTCCCACAGTAGGATCAACCTTATCAGCACACTTATCTGACAAGTAATAAGTCCCACTTATAGATGAACAGAGACCTGGGTGGTAGGCTACACTTCCTCTCACACAAGCCTGACCGTTAACACTGACTTTACATCTAACACGCCCCATGCATATGGGTGCAAATACACACGCACAAACACTGCTCAAATAAGACTTCGCTCCGAGCCCTGAAACACAGAACACATTCCCGTATAGACATGTCTGTCAAGATGTGTGCAACACTTACAAAATGATTTCTCTCTCATGGTGTTTTTACTAATGAATCTGCCATTTCCTTATTTTGTCTAAAATATTCCCGAAGTCAATATGCTATTCCAACATGTTTTTAAGCAAATGTATAGTTGTAGTAATGAAAAAGCACTTTGGCCATTATTTTGAAACTCAGCTATAATTCGGGAATAAAAGCATTGTTAAACAGACAATGCTAAAGCAGTCAAATCAATTAGACTTCCTTAGGCGACGATCACCAGAAGACTTCAGTTGGCAAGTTGAGCCAAATATTAGAGCCATTCTTGGCTTCAACGAACCTGAATGCTAAATGAATAATGTGAGCACTACATTCATCTCCAAAATTATTTGGACAGTCACATAATCTTTACACATTTGGGGGCTTTGTTTTCCAATACTTTGGATTTGAAACTATACATGTTAGTTGAACTACTCAGAAATCACAGCACAGTTTGGTCCATCCATTTTAGGGTGTCTAAAGAATAAGACCAGATTATCATGGTTAGTAATTGGTTACAAATCCTGTGCATGCAGTTGATTTTGGCATGCAACATTTGGGCTATGTCTGATTCATTTGGATTTATCTACCTTATGATTGCCAGACTGACATTATTTGTTGAAAGTCTCCAAATGTAAAGTATAGAATGATCAACTCGCTTTTGCATGATCTAAAGCTGCAAAAAAACACACCCTGCTTTCTTTCTTCTAACGCATCAACTTTGAGGACAAAATGGACTGAGTGACTTTGACAAGGGCCAACGTGTTTCCGGTCTCCAGTTTTCAGTTCCTATCAAAAGTGGTCCAAGAAAGGAATAGCGATAAACCAGTGACAAGGGTCAAGGCTCATTGCTGCATGTGGGGAGTGGAGGCTGGCCAGTGTGGTCTGATCCAAAAGTAGCTGAAATTGCTAAATACGTTAATGTTGGTTCTGATAGAAAGGTGTCAGAACTCAGTGCATCGCTGTTTGCGGCTGCTGTTTTGGTGGCAGATGGGGGACCTACACAATATTAGGCAGGTGGTCATACTGTACCCAGCTCTCTTACAGTTGAGACCTACAACAGTATTAAAAGAACAATAAAAAGAAAACTCATACAGACACACATGGATAGAACACACAGAAGTAAAAAGGAACTATCACAGTGAACAGTCAAAAGTTTATCAATCAAACATTTCAACTGCCTTATATGCCGTTAAGAGGTTACTGTCAGGTGTAATAGTCAAATAAATGTTTACCAAACTAAAAGATAACCTGCGTCATCTCTAGTAATAGCCAGTCTTGTGTTCTCATCTGATAACTGCTGTTTTCAAATAATGTTTGAGGGGTACAGTAATTAAGATGTTTCTACAAGACTTATGACACTCATTTTGGAAGTCAATTACTCCCAGCCAACCAAAGTGTATAAGAGACAATGACGTGTATGAAAGTTAGCAGGAAAAAACACTGAGGCATGATAGACTGAGCCCAGAGTTTTCAATACTGACATATGCAGTATAGCACATTTTCATAATATACAGCAGTATTTACATGAAAGTGGTTAGTACAATTAAATTTCAGCCATAACTTGTTTCTATTCAAAATACAGATTTCAACCTTTCAAACGTTTAACCAGTTCAGCAAGTATGTTTTAATTGACAACTTATCATATAACCACGTTCTAAGCTCTTTCAACCCTACATCTCAGAAAGGATTTTGTGTAAGTGATTGGTCAACATAGCGACTTTGCTTCTCGGTGGATAAGCCAGCCTGGCTCGTGAGTATGGGCCAAGGATAATTATACAACTCTATTGTCAATAATTGTGTTTGTTTCTCTGCCCATAAAATCAGGCCAGTC
Organism: Umbra pygmaea; assembly: GCA_016801145.1. Classification (NCBI taxonomy): domain Eukaryota; kingdom Metazoa; phylum Chordata; class Actinopteri; order Esociformes; family Umbridae; genus Umbra; species Umbra pygmaea. The sequence goes on from JACXGM010000040.1 coordinate 38,126, forward strand.
TGGGTATGCCAGGAGAAACACATCAGCCAATTTGACAAACCTAAAATGGAGTAGTTAAGCAGTAGAGGTGTCAGGGTGGAGTTTGTTGACCAACTGTAACACAGTCGGCCTTGACCTCACTACCAGTCCTAGATGTGCATCCTATTTCACACCACTATTAATTGGTTATGGCTTATTCAATTATTACCAGACAGTTTTTTGAAGTTTCTGGGCTTTAATCTAATATTAGACTGCTTTTCTTCCATTGGACTCCGTCACAGCATAAACCCTTGGCAGCGTTGACACCTTGATGTTAAGAGTACAAATTGCCTGGAGCTTTTCTTTTTGCCATTTTGGTCACAAGAAATTAGACATTGTCACTTCTTAAGCTAGAATGCTTTAATTTAACAGTAATGAAAACGTTATGCTTTGTTGCTGATTTAAGAATTCATACCAATATATTGAGAGGAAATATGTTTTTATTGCTATTGTGAAGTTTCAGTAGACAGGTGATTTGAGAATTTCTGCTTTTGTAATGTTGACCCTAAAACAACTTTAATAGTTGTGATGATATCGGAATGAGATGTACCTTGATTGAGCATTAGTGATTAAGTTAAAGAAAGACAGAACAGCCAAACATTTAGGACCAACTTGATATTAAATCTTAAAGTAGTAAAAAAGACTGATTATAACATATTAAAGACCAACATAATACCAAATAGTTAAGGACCAACATTCTAGTGAAACATGTAGCTGTAATAGAACTGGCAATATGTTGGCACTAAACGTAACTCAGGTTTTCCAAAATAAGGCCCTGGAAATGTCTGGAGGAATACATGCACAAGGTTCTTGTCTGACATACACAATGTGTATCGTTTAATATTTCCACACAAACTAAGAAATGCATTGACAAAAAGCTCATCCAACAAGTGTTCTGTTTCAATCCTAGACAGAAAATAAATTACAGAGCAATACAGTTCCAAAAACAAAATATATGGCTGTGGTGGGGAATTTCAAATGTTTTCTGAGAGTTTTTCCCTTGAACTATTTGTAATTGTTCTTATGTTTAAGTGGTCTGATTTTATTTTCCGTATTTCTTCACAGCAATAAAGACTAATATAGTAAATAAATTGGCTTCTCCCTGGCATGGTTTCCACCCTGTCAAGTGTCATAAATCTGATAGCATTGTTAAGCATGAGTAAGAGAAATAAGGCCATATTTTCATTTGTTCCCTTTTTTCCTTGCCTAATGTCCTTTTAACAGGGCTTTGATCCCTCTAACCTTACAGATCTTCACCGTTAACAGTTACCTTCTCATGACACTTTAATGCAATGATGTTCTATGCGAGGCATCTGCACATAATTCCAAGAGCATATCAATTCACAAAGCAAATGAAAATATTGTGCAACTGGCTTTCCTGTTGAAATCTTTTGATTGTTTTTGTTTTGTGTTATAACACCGACAGAAAATCCAAGGAGTTCAGTTCTTGCCTTTATGTTTTTTAATGTTTTTGTGAGATTTTAACTTGTGAAAACCTATCATTGCGACATAGTGTTCAGGGGCGATATAATTTGTACTGTCAGAGACACCTGTCTTTACTGTCAACTAAACTGCAGCCGACACACATCTAAGAAGAAGACCACTATCTGAAGCTTTGAACGGCATTCCATATCTAAGAAAGAAGGCACAAGAATGCAAAATGTTTGATCCTATACCATACTATTTCTAAGGGCACTAATAATCTAATAAAAAACACAAAACACACAGACATTCACAAACCACAATAACCACACACAGGGGCGTCGGACTGGGGGTAAAACCAATACGGATTACCAGGGCCCAAAGGGAGAGAGGGCGCTTGTAAAGTCTGGAATATATGGGGTTGAGGAACATGGGGGCCCATCAGGACTGCCTACACATAGGGCCCAGGATCTTGTGCTACACCCCTGACCACACAGTAGAGAACAATAGTAGTGTTTTCTCTCCCAGTATATTTGCACATATCATGGAGCATGGACCAAAGGAACTGTGTATCAGGGGCACTCAGAGTGACTAATCGAATTGCAAGCGGGTTCAGACTTTTCAACCTGTTGCAGGTCCTCAGGTTTCTTCATCTCACACTGAGACAAGTAATTTGACCCTCATCTACACTCCCAACCCCTGGCATACATCTCCAGAGGAACACTGTTATGTTTCCCTCTTTCCCAGCAAGGCTACAAACATTCAGCCCAAGGGCAAATTAAGTATGTTTAAGTCAATTCGAATGTTCCCTTTTGTTTTGGTTTATTTAGCCCATCTATAACACTAATAAATAGCAGATAATACATACTATTTCCTCTCTCAGCCATAAGTTCATGCCTGTTTATTTCAAAGACCCAAAAGAATAATTATTGTAACAAAAAATAAATGCAAACAGAAGGGGAACGACATGGTTGCTAGGCAAAGTAAGTTTCCATTAGCAGTTGCCAAGGCGCCATTAAATGTTATGGGTACATCAGGGCCCACAGAGCATGTTGGTCAGCCCAGTGGGAGCATGACATGTTACACTGTGCAGGGCTCCAACCTGAACCATAGCGCCAGCTTCAAAAGAACTAAACCATCAAGAAAAAGTCGTTTGAGGCTAGCAGGCTGCCAAGGACTACATTTCTGATTACCTTTACTTTCAACTATATAATGTCAGTGATGAACCAAGCAACTATTTTAAAGTGTTAAACTGTCGAATCATGTCTGCCACTCTATAGGTAAAAAAGGTCATCAAGACCTAATGCCCCCATACACAGCAACACTATAATGAGCTGTTGCAAAAGAAAAAGATCCCCACTGCGGGGAAGTTCTGGGACGTTTCAAAGGAGTTCATCACTTCCGTGAAATCTGTAAATGAGGAGCCATTGGGCAAAAGTAAACAGCTTAAAAAACACGTGGTGTAAATCTCTTTTAGTGTTGTTGTATGTAGCACTCCAGAATTCACTTGCTGTTTTATGATCAACTAAGTTCCTTCATTAAGCATCATCTAGAAGAAAGGTCTACAGTTTCATCTGAACCTCTTAAATATGGCACACGATTAGCAGGTTTTATAAGTTACTGGACTAGTTCTCAAATAGCAGAAACTGGCTCTGCCAAGTCTGCCTTACTCTCCTTCTCTCCCTGTGCCAAATGTTTCAGTGTTTAAAGTGGCCTACCTCTTTTCTCTCTTGCTTATCTTCCTGTCTGCACTCTGTGGTACGGCATGACCCAACTCCCTCACTGACTCCAAAACCACACCCCTTCTCTCTAGCCAGAAGTGCTGCATGACTGCATGTGTGTTTCATTGATGTGTGGTGTGTGTGTTTATTACTGCCAGAATATGGTAGGGAGGGCAGTAAGGAGGGCAGTAAGGAGGGCAGTAAGGAGGGCAGTAAGGAGGGCAGTAAGGAGGGCAGTAAGGAGGGCAGTAAGGAGGGCAGTAAGGAGGGCAGTAAGGAGGGAGGAAGGGATGCTGTGCCTCGAGGTGGTTACTATTACTATTTATAAAATAACACACTCATCACATCTTTTCCAAAGCCACTTCACCACTAAGAACCGTGACAAGTATTGCACCTGACAATACAGTACATCTGTATTGACATCTTCGTAAATAGGAAACCACCAATTAATGATGTCAACCTGTAGTCATTGCAAAAATTACATTAGTTCAATACTGCACGTTCAGGCTGTTCTCACGGCGATACGTACAAAATCGCAAAAAACATACATCCATGTGACATTTCCAGAAACAGGAAAATGTATGAATTGAAATCTGTTTACCTTAACCTTAACCTCACCTTACCTTAACCTCACTAACCTAGCATGTTACGCCTGAACTAAACTTTCCCGAAGTACTTTCAATTGTAAGCGATAGGTCTATTCTTAGAAATGTTCCAGGAGAACAGAGATTCAATGTGTAGAAAACTCACATTTTGACTGGCCATATCGTAAGTCTGCCTTCAGAATGCTGCGAAATTTCCATTACGTACAGTTACCCACGTCTTGCCATGAGAATGCATTGGCACGTTATGTCAACAAACATGAAACATACAGTTAAACGTGATTTGTAAAGTAAACCCTTTTTAAACACATACAATGTCATCTTTACTATGCATATTTGGGTGACACATACAGTACAATGCATTATTTACTGTGCACATTTGGGTGACATATATTATGTATTATTTACTGTGCACATTTAGGTGACATATATAATGCAGACTTTACTGTGCACATTTGGGTGCAAACTTTAGCAAAGACACATTTTCAAATGCCAATACTTTACATTTTAATTATATATTGTGACAATTTAAAATCAACAGAAGTGTGGTTAGAATAGTCAAAATATCTAGATAATAATGGAATATGAAATTACACATTTCATGTTACACCTCTCACTGTAACAAAATCTATAACATTTCATATGCCACAAAAATGGCGTAATACTTTTGTTTTGGTCCCTGAATAATAACATTTTAATAATTTCGCACAAATACGATTAAAAAAAATACAAATAGAAACAAATCTATTAATCAAATTGGACAATCTAATCCATTACACCTACAGTATAATTATGTCAGAGAGCGTGCTGGTGCAAGGCTTCTGGTTAGTGTAACTGGGATCTGCCTGAAAGCTGTTAGGTTTCCAAGGAAAGATGGACCAATTGATGTGATTATGGTCACAAATCCTACAGTGTACTGTTAGCTTGTCTCTGAGCATGTGGGCAACAGATGTTTGGGGTATGCATCCTTATTTTAATACACTGTACTTGACGATCAACATAACTAGTAAAACAAGGAAAACTTGACCTTTCGGTGACAGTTTGCTGATCTCAAAAAGGAAAAATGCTATTTCAGGCATAAAGAATGGAAAATGTATACAGTATTGGGCAACCGTACGTAATGGAAATTTCGCTGAATTGCGTAGACAGACTTACGATATGGACATTCAAATTTGAGCTTTAGTATGTAATGAATCGTCGTTCTACGTGACCATTTTTTACAGCCTGGCCTCAAGGTCCCAAGTTATATGCAACTGTATGCAAATATAGGATTATGGTGACAGACTCTCCCTTGGAAGATAGAAAATAATGTCAAAAAACGACTGAAATGAAAGAGTGAAATAGTATAAACATCCGTCAAAGCCTTCTCAGTCTGTTTGAAAGCACAACACCAGGGCACTTGTGAGTTTTATACAGACTCTTTTCAGTGACATGGCCATGAATATGCCTTTTCTGAGGGAAATCCTTGTATTTTCATGTGAGAGATCTGAGTTGCTTGCAGCCCTGTCTTCCGGAGGGTTGTGTTGTGCCACTGTAGGCCGGCTTTCCAGAGGGGTGCGAGGCAGGAGAATGAGGAGCTGACAGACAGGGCCTGATACTACACCTCCAATGCAGGCAAATCCCCAGCTAAACCCTCTGCTGACAGCCAGGATGTAGCACTCATCCACAGGCCACAGCCCAGGGCCTGGGGCCCAGGAAGGAGAGCAGGGAGAGGGCCAGGCTGCCGATTATGTTTTGTGGGCGGGGCTCGAAGCTGAACCAAAATCATCTACTGCATCTTTAAGAGTCCACATTTGTAAAAATCATGAGCTAACTGTTGAATAGCACCCAGTCAGAGAGTCACCGGTTGGAGCTCTAGGGTGATGGATTGGGAAATTGGAATAAGAGCTACTAACTAATCAGAATGACATATTTTGGATATCAGCACCTCAAATGAGAAGCCACAGACTGTTTTGAGTTGCACCACGCACACACACACACGCACACATACACACACACACACGCACACACGCACACACATACACTTACACAAACGCAAAAATCATGCACACTCTCTTACTATATATACCGGTAGTATAACACATACTGTAAAATCATTTTTTAACATACACTCTTAAACAATTTCAAAAGGGGTTCTTTATTTGTCCCCATAAAGTACTCTTTTTGGTTCCAGTGAGAACCCTTTTTGGCAACCGTACATCTCAGAATTTCTCCCAAATTACATTCTCATGAAACAATTTTGAAAACATGAATTACATTATATGCAAACATATTTAGGGTTTTTTACGTTTCAACTGCATGTTTCGTTATTAGGCTATATTTGTACTAAATTACGTTGCTCCAGTACATTTCGTTTAGCGGATTTATGCGAGAACATTCCACACATTCCAAACATTCCATAGTGTTCAAAATTATATTGCAACATTCACAGTTAAGGTTAGGTAAGAGGATACTAACGGTTAAGGTTAGGCATGAGGTTACTAACGGTTAAGGTTAGGCATTAGGTTACTAACGGTTAAGGTTAGATATGACGTTACTGAGGTTAAGGTTAGGATTAAGGTTAGGGTTAACATTGCAAAAAAACGACAATCATCTGTCTGCATGACGCATGCAATGTAGAACAAAACACGCTCAAAGTGCCGGTTTGGATTTGAACTCGCGAACACTGGCATGCAAGTCACAGATTTATATGCCCATCCACCATCCCCGACCTCCACCCTAGCAAAAACTATGCTATTTACATGCTACGTCATGATTTTCATATGTTCATATTTAACGTTATTCGAGTGTTCAATTTAGTTCCCTACAAATGTAATTGACTCTCTCATACGTTCATATTTGACATATTTCGGTTTTACAAAATAGTTCCCTCAGAACGTATTACATGTGATTTAGGGCTGCTTTTTGGTTACACATAGAACCATACACATGCATATAAAAATGTTTCCCCTGAGGATTCTTAATGGATACTGTAGTATGTCACCAAAAGGGTTTTCACTAGAACCAAAATAAGTTATTCTAGGAAACATAACAGGGTTCTCACACTCTTTTTAAGAGTGTAGTATACACACAAGCATAGTACATATGTACTACTATTTCCATACTCTGCTTAATTTGCTTGGAATATTATGTTTTATTTGAAATGGTAGCAGAAGAGAGTAATACATTTTTCAAAATAAAAACAAAACCTGTGAAATATGACTTTTTATAACTAATACTGTTGGGTATTCAGCAACTGCTGTCTAATTACTGTAGATATTTACAGAGACGTATAAAATACTAGAGACCCAGACTTGAGTAAAAGTAGAAGTGCTCTGTCAAAAAAGTAACTTGAGTTGAAGTAGAAGTGCTCTTTAAGCACAACACTTAAGTAGAAGTACTAAAGTATTCAACATTTTTTGTACTTGCAAGTAGTTTATTTTAAAATGTACTACGCAAGTACTGAAAGTAAAATTACAAGTATTGTGTTATGTAGTTATTAAAGAAAGCAGTCAAAAGTTTGAAAATCATTGTTAATATTATTTCAAATGTTTAGCTTAAAAGACACTCACAATTCCTTTGGCTTTGCAGTACAAGGACAGGAATGTACAAGAGCACCTTATTTAAAACACTGAGCTTAACTCTTATTTTTTATTTTTGTAAACAAAAATAGAACATGTATGACCCTTCCCCCTTTAAAGCATCCCTCCCCTCTCTTCCTGCTTGTGCTTTCTTCTCCATTCCTTTCTTAACTGTGTATTTATCAGTCTTAAAGCAGTCATATTGAGGAAGTTAGAAATCTTTGGTTGGCTGTTGTGATATGTGCATTATATTTTATATTTATATTTGTAACCTTGATATTTTAAGCCCATTATTTCGTAAGTAAGCACTTCAATCTATATGAATTGTCTTTCATTCCCAAAAATTTAAACATGGACAATAAGTAGGGCCAGGGGTGGACACCTTCCTCACGATCACTCAAAGTTGGAGGTGGTGTTGTTTCTGCTTCTTCCATCTTGAAAGCTCAAGTGTTCTCAATTGAGGCAGGCAGCAGAGCGAAAAGTGGGAGCACGCATGGCCTGCTTGATTTGCTCAATGATGATGAGCCAGCTTCATCAAACCTGGTGACAGAGCCATCTACAGCTCTGGCGGTGATAATGTAGGTTGAACAGTTTGTAACATTTTAATAATTGTAAAAATGCAGCACATAAAAATGTATTGGAGTAAAAGTATTAAACTCATTGAAAATATGTACTCAAGTACAAGTAGAAGTAGGTGAAAAAAATTATACTCCAGTAGAGTACAGATACAGCCTTTTAGTACTTAAGTACAGTAGTGAAGTAGTTCTACTTCGTTAATATAGATCTCTGGATATTTACAGATTGTAACCCATTTGTTCAGCATAGTGCGCCAGAAACAAGTCTCAAACATGCACATGTTAAAGGTAAAGACTGAGCAAAGGTCCCCATATCAAAACTGCAAGGAAGAGTGTCCCAGACAGAACCAGCGCTCTCCAGCTGGGCTCACAATGCTAAACTGAGGCTTGGGTTTCAGAGCGGGACTCAGCCTCGGGGTGTAGGGGTGGGATGCCCAACCCTTTTACTGGGGCAGAGGTATAGCCCAGCAGCAGGCCTACAGGACTGACAACAGACAGACGCTCACCCCAGGGGGCTGGGCCCACTCACCCGTCCCCTCTCAGGAGGCAGTGACAATAACATGGGCCCAAGATAGATAGGTCTGCCATAGGACTTCCATAGACCACACGTTTGATAGGTCTACAATAGGTCTACCATAGATCACACGTTTAATAGGTCTGCATTAGGACTACCATAGACCACACGTTTGATAGATCGTTCTCCCGTAGGACTATCATAGACCACACGTTTGATAGATAGGTCTGCCATAAGACTACCATAGACCACACGTTTGATAGATAGGTCTGCCATAGGACTGCCATAGACCACACGTTTGATAAATAGGTCTGCCATTGGACTAACATAGACCACACGTTTGATAGGTCTGCCATAGGACTACCATATACCACATGTTTGATAGATAGGTCTCCCGTAGGACTACCATAGACCACACATTTGATAGATAGTTCTCCCATAGGACTATCATAGACCACATATTTGATAGATAGGTCTGCCATAGGACTGCCATAGACCACACGTTTGATAAATAGGTCTGCCATAGGACTAACATAGACCACACGTTTGATAGATAGGTCTGCCATAGGACTACCATAGATCACACGTTTGATAAATAGGTCTGCCATAGGACTACCATAGACTACATTTTTGTATTTTAAACTGCATCCCACAATCTAATCTAAGACATCAAGATAAAACTAATTTAAATGCCATAGGGTCAAAGACAAATGAATCACCAGATATTATGGAGGTACAGTAAAGTTATTTAAAAGGATCTTCATTTCTCATCTTTCTGTCTTGCCTAGACGTTGTCAAATTCATTTTCACTGACTATTCCTTTATTTGTGCTCTCTCCTCCATCTCTCTCCCCCATGTCTCTCTGTCGATCATTATCGTCGATGTCTCGTCCGCTTTTTTGACCCAAAAAATAGTGTCTGTGTTTTCCAGGGCAGAGCAAAGGGGGGCCAGAGTGTGATGTCACTTAGTCCATCAGTAAAGACGTACCCGTCATCACCAGATTACCACCTATATCTGCTTTGTTTTGCACTTTTAATCAGCACTTTACCCCCACAATCAGCCCCTCCTCTCCCACTCCTCCAGGTCTTCATCTATATCATCCAGATATTTCCCCTCTGTGCCTTTTGAAGCTACCATGGGTCACAGGACCCTGAGCACAAATCATTTGAGCTAGTTGTGGGGGGCTGACCTTTAAAGGTTGGGAGAGACACTTCAAAACCCAACGTGAAATGTTCTAACCTTAAGTAACTGAGAGCAGGTTTAGGAAGCCTTTACTGGTATTCATGTCATTGTTGCAGTTTACTTAAACCTTTCTTCCCTCCTGGTCCAGGGGACTGGCCTCAGGCAAACTTTAGTTCCTGACAACCTGCTGTGCCTGGCTTCAGGGTTTATCCCCGTGTCCACTGACCTGGCTCGGCTTTGATAGATGGCAAACACAATACACCTTCTGGTTCCAAGAACATTAAGATGTTCATTTTTACAGTGTGACACCTCAACTTGCCGTACTTGTTTTTACTGAATTATGGCTGAATGAACAGGGAGCCAAAAGGTCCGTAATAGTTATGTGATCTGCCTCCTCTGGCATATTAAGCTGAAAACTGTTAACCCTGTGCTATGTACTATTGGTGAAAACTACAAAAAAGTACAAAAACTGTGATTTAGGGTAAGTGAACATTACAACTAGTATATTGGGTTAAAAACATCAACAAAAGTAAGGAAAAATGTACTGTAGACAATATTTCAGAATATCTAACAAGCTAGCAATGTATATAATGGAGTTAAGGCTTTACCTTTCCCAAAATTCTGTTTTGAATTTATTTTGTCCCTGTATTGTTCCTATTGTCAATAAAACAAATATAAAACAAATAAATACAAATATTGCCTGGGAAAAACTAAACTGTAATCATGAGGCAGTAGAGAGGTGCAATATAGTTACTGCTGCATTATTTGGGATGACCTAGTGTAGTGTATGAAAATGAAATCACGCTAAAGGTTACATAACGCAGCTTTAGCGCATACACAAATAATGTTGTGGACTTAATAAGTTTTATATTTATTTGTGGCCAAAGCCCCCAAAAGTAGCTGGTTGTGCATTTTTGAGGAGTAAAGGTATCAATGCCATCATGAGAATTCTCTAGGGACGTTGGCAATGTCAAATGGCATTCTAGACCAAGAAAGACAATTATATTAGACGTCCAAGGAATACTTTCAATAATTAATAAAATACAAGTAATCTGTGAAGTGTACAGAAATATCTTGTATTCACAAATTCATCTAAATGCTCCTAAACCGCACTTCTTAAAGCAGCAGTAATAAGAGCCCAAACACACGGCCATAACTACAAATCAGTTGCTTGAAAGAGATTTTAAAGAAAACTATTTATATATGATCTTGTTGAACAGACAACGTTTTGGAGGGTACTGGAAAAACTCAAGTTCACACTCATAAAACAAAAATTCTAATGCTCTCTATAAATTGGCCGTAGCTGGCTCGGTAACTTTTGAACTGTGGTTGACTATTTAGAAAACATATCTACACAATCATACCAAAGTCAGTATCAGCGTGTTTTTCTTAAGATTCCTTAAACATACTGTACTGTATGTAAGAGATTAAAAATGTTCTTGGTAAGCCTTGGTAAAGGTTACATTTCTAGATCAAGCCTGTGTTTATTAGGTAGCCATGACAATGCGTAACACACATCTTAAAGCATGAAGGTGTTGTAAAACTCAGTTGAATATTCCAGGCCAACGACCACTACTAACCCAAAAGACCTGAAATAAAGTAGGCAAATTCTTTGAGAAAATGTAGTAGATATTGTAACGTTAACACAAGGTAACATCTCCTTCGCTTCATGGTAGCTGGAAAGTAAATATTAATCTGACAGCTCATTGCATACTTTGAGGAAATGTAAACTAAATATATACTTATACGGACAGACGGATGTGTTTTACACAAGTATGGCCATACTGTCTGATTTGGCATCTAAAGTGCACGGTATTGTTTAAATCGTGATAGTGTTTTATCCTTCTTCTCTAGTCACAAGAGTATACAGTAGAGCTATAATGAGTTATTATAAGGTTTTAGATTTTACAGAAAGATGGTGAAAAAAGTAATTTTACACACAAATAAAATCAGGCTGTTCTCATGGCAATACGTGGCATAATAAAGACTTGTACGTTTACGAAACTTAAAAAAGTCTGCTTACCTTAACAGTAACCTTATCCTCAATTTACCCTAACCTTATTCTCAATAACCTAATATGTTATGCCTGAACTAAATATCCCCCAAGTACTTTAAATTGTAACCGATTGTGACTATGGGTAAATTGGCAAAGCGCTGCCCAGGATTTGGGTTAGATAAATCAGATTATATATCCTGCCACGTCGCTCTCCAGCAACTACTTGTGTCCAGATCGGGCGCGTATGTGGCTGCTACACAAGCAGGTGGTCATGTTAGGGCTGATCGGTGTATAGTGATAATATTACTGTTTACTGTACATACTGCATATGAACTTAGTCATCCTGTATTTCTTCCCATCATCATCTGCACAAATGTGCACTGCAGCAACATTTAGTTTTCATGGTTGTTTAGTCTGTGCAATGACAATAAATTTGCGTCTAATTCTAGTGTCAGGGTTGCTATGGTGACAACCATGTCATACCTCATATTTAACACAATCAGGTTTTACACAACAGTCACCTGTAAACGTAATTCCTGAGATGTAGGGTTGCATTGGCCTTAGAGAGGTATGCTGATGGACAGGATAGTGAGTCAGGGAAACGGTCCAGACAAGTGTCAGTGACCTTTCAGCCATCATGGGAAAGCACAGGAGAGAAGCTGAGAAAAAAATGGCTGGTCTAGTTCAAGTAATCAGATTGGTTTCCATGCATCTGATCTGCAGTCTAACAGACTTCCAAACAGTTGAATGAGTAAATAAAGTGCCCCAGGGACTCCTGCTAGAGACGGATTATTGTAACGGTACACACAAAGGACTCTAAGCCGCATAGCACTCAGGAGGCTCCAGACAAAAGCCAATGTTGGGCTTTTACCAGGGAACCTGCCAAGTTTATTAATCTCATCCTGGGCTCCACCTCCTGCTGTTGCGAGCCAATGCACTAACATACAGACACAGGAATACATGTGCTTAGGTACATACAGACATGCCTGTCATTTATACGCACACACAACAAAATACATACATTCACTTCACATACATTATTGGTATATGCCTTTGTGTTAATCTCATCCTGTGTTTGTGTGGTATATGTGTGTTAACGTGTGTGGAAGAGCACATACTGGCCATGCATGTGCAAACCTCATGTGCAAACCTGTGTGTTATTAATCCTAGGCTGAACCTCCTCCTAATGCAGGCTGTGCACTTATTCACATGCAACCAAATCAATATGTATGGCTGTGTGTATCCCACCCCACATCTCAAAGGATCAGACTTTTCTGGTAAGGATCAGACCTAACCAGATCTCCCCAAGGCAATACCACCACTCCAGCTGTCCATTGTCAACCTGTTCTGCATAAACATAACGGACAATTCACCAATTCACTCTGAAACTTACTCATCACAAAGTATCAATATGTTTGTACAATGTATCGGGATAAAATCCTTTAACTGTTTTATCTGAATTTACTAGTCTAGATATTGTGTTGTATTGTTTTTTACTGTTTACCTACTGCATTGCCTGAAGCTGTGGCCTGTTTTTCACTGTACATGGAATTACAGCTCTGGAAAAAATTCAGAGACTACTGCAAAATCATCAGTTCTGTGATGAGTCTAATGTATAGAGGGAGCTAGATGTGGGGTTGTTCTCTTCTTACTCTTTTACCGGTACAACATAGGCAGTAAGCCACAAAGATGTAACAGGGATGTCACGGGCAACCAGAATATAGTAAATAAAGAAGAGTCTCAAACACAGCGACTCAAATCTGTAACTCGTAGTGTTTCGAACAGGTGCGATTTCATTCAGACTGCAAGGGAACCTCGGCTTTCCTAAAATGTTGAAAAATGAATGGTCGAATACAGTATGTACAATTGTGTTAACATTTTATTAATGCGTTAGAACATGTTCATCTCAAAGATGAGTTCGTTCAGAATCAGCTAAATATAGCAGGTCGACTTACACAATTTCCTTCTCATACATTCCCGTAGCATTACAGTGCATTTCCCTGTTGAAGCCTGGCGTCCATGGACTTCAATATGGCTGCTTTGAAAAAAGAAATTCAGTGCTTTGAAACTAGATGGTCATTGGGTAAATGCTGCGATTACGTTCCGCCAACGGACGCTCAGCGTCTCTGGGGTTTGAGTGGAGGAGTGAGCTGGCGTGGAATCCAGGCTTTTGTGTGATGATTAGAGAGTCTGTCGAAAGACTGCATCTCCTTTTGATTGACAGAGAAGTATGTACTATATAAAGTTGCAGAAGCTATTCGAGCTTAGTTGAGGATTTTGCAAGTGTATTTGAGAGACAAACTGCTGCAACATATTTCTTTGTATTTGCTTGGCAAAATTGCTAGCCAAAAATCAGCATACATTTCATACAATTATACACCACATTCCTTGTTTCAGTTTAACTTAATGGTGTTCCTTAAAGACATGGAGTTGGACAGTGCAATGCCTCAGCTTTACAAACTGTTCTCATTAGTGGCAACAATTCGAGCTACATATGCAGGTGTTGAAAGACCAGCAGCGGCCACTGGTTTCAAATAAAGGCATGAACCCACGATCAACAGAGATGGCACAATAGACAATATCCCACAATACTTCCCTGACAAAAATACATTAAATACCCTGTACGAATGACCTTGATGCACAGCAGGTGAGAGGAACAATGATTTCAGAATGCCGATGACGCCAACCATCGGAGACTGTGTGCACCAGCAAGGGATGATGTGATTTGGGAGATGTGACAGTACGGACCGAGACAGGAATGTCCTGGCAATCAGCAGGACACTGCACAGGGGCAGGGTCCATGCGTAATACCTGCCGAATCTCAGTATCCAGCTCCCATACCACCAGTGCCCGATTGCAGGCTTCTGGCAGTATGGGGCTGTCATATACCTGCCTCTCCTGTGTCAAACTGGTGAGATAGGGAATCGGCATTCACGTTCTTGCTGCCAGGAATATAGGACAGAGTGAATGTTAACCTGGCAAGGAACAGGGACTGCCTCACTTAGCGAAGGTTCAGTCTCTTTGCTGCCCAGATGTACTCCAGGTTACAGTGATCAGTCCAAATGAGAAAAAGGTGTTTATCCCCCTCAATCCAGTGCCTCTATGCCATAACCGCCTTAATGACAGCCAACAGCTCATGAAAACCAATGTCATAGTTCCTTTCGGCGGTTGTCATACACAGGCAGGTGTACCTAACCATTGTGACAGAATCGTCCCGTCCCATTCTCTGAAGTATCCACCATGATCGGAAATGATTGAGGAGAACAGTGAGATGAAAGCCTGGTCTACTTCAGAGTTCTGACAGAGCCTGTTAGGCCCCCACTTCAATATTGAAGTGATCAGAGCCAAAACCATGAATGAACCTCCTGAAATAACTAGCGAAACCAAGGAACCGCCTTAACCCGTGGTTGGGGCTTGCCAATTAAGCACTGCATCAATGCGTTCCACCTCCATCTCCACCCTTGTCATGGAGATACATTATCCCAGAAAGGAGATGGATTGCTTGAAGAAAAGGCACTTCTCAGCTTTGACATATAAGTCAGGCTCCAGCAGCATTTCAAGCGGACCAGAGCAACATACTGATCACATGTGGCCATGTACACTAAGATCATCAGCGGTCAGCTGTCCAGGGCATGGACAGGTAAGGGCTGTTTGATGGTGGTCAGAGGAAGGTGGAGAACTACGGTGAGAGTCCTATCAATGAAATTACCCGAATTTATGAGGGCCTTAAGCAGGATGGTGCTAGGACATCTAGGAAAGAAAACAAGGATAAGGACTTGTGTCTCAGACTGTGGGGATAAGTACTGTAGCTGGGATGGTGCGTGAGCGCCCGTGCTGTTGCTTCCTGGACCAAAATAGTTCAGATGACACCTCACTTCATAGTGCTCCCTTCTGCCACAAAAGGTGCACTGCTCTGGGTGCCTCCCGGGTCCCCTATCAGCCTCCTGGATTCCCATGGTGCCCACTTCCATGGGCCTGGATGCTGGCACAGATGACATGCTATCCCAGTGCCCAACTGTGACTGCAGGAAGCTGTCCAGACAAATGGCCATGTGCACCAGCTGGTCAAAACCGAGCATGGTGTCACAGCAGGCCAGCTCTTGGCAGACATCCCCCCCCGCAAGCTGCACTGGAAGTGGTCGATTAGTGTGCTCGCTCCATCCGGAACCAGTGGCCAGAGTGCGGAACTCTAGAGCAAACTCCCTTGCTGTCCAGGTACTCTGTCGGAGGTGGAACAGGCGTTCACCCGTGTCTCTGCTCTCGGATGGTGTTCGAAAATAGCACTGAACAGGCGGGTAGCCCAACCCAGAGCCTGACCATAGAGGCACCTTGTCATGCCCCGTTGCCAAGGGGGCTGTGGTGGAGAAATATAGCCCCAGATGTAGCAGGAAGCCCTGACAATGGGACATGGGCCCATCATAGTCCCTCGGAAGAGAGACGTGGACTGTTGCTGTTACTGCTGGACGGCCATCGATAGGGAGGCCGACGCAGCCTGGGCAGCTCTCTCCTGTGGCCTGTCCCGAACCACCTAGCTGAAAACATGGAGGACACAGTCCATGGCTGCTCCGAGCCTCTCCAGTATGTCTTGGTGCTCCTTGACATGCTTTTTGACACCAGAGAGCTCGGGCCTACCTGCTGGCTCCATGGTAAGCTGGGATATTCTGTGATGAGTCTGGTGTATAGAAAGAGGAGTAGGGTCATTCTGTTCTTACTCTTTACTGGTAGAATGTTAGCTGTAAGTCAGTCGGCAACAGAAATGTCACGCAAGAGTAAACCCGGAAAATAGAAAATAAAGCAGTCTTAAACAAAGCTACTATAATATGTAACTCGTAGTGTTTTGGCACAATAGACGATATCCCACAAAACGTCCCTGACAAATAGACATTACACTGTGTGCACAATTATTAGGCAAGTCAGTATTTTGACCATATCATCATTATTTTGCATATGTTCCAACTCCAAGCTATATAAACTGGAATGCTTATTGGATTTAAGAATATCAGGTGACATGTATTTGTGTAATGAGGGAGGGTGTGGCCTAAGGACATCAACACCCTATATCAAAGTGTGCATAATTATTAGGCAGCTTCTGTTCCTTAGGCAAAATGGGCCAAAAAAGAGATTTACCTGACCCAGAAAAGTAAAAAATTTTAAAGATTCTTTCAGTGGGATGCAGTACTTTTGAAATTGCTACGATATTGGGGCGTGATCACAGAACCATCAAACGTCTTGTTGCATATACTCAACACGGTCGAAAGTAATGCAAATTAACTGCCAAAGATTTAAGAAGACTCAAATGTGAAGCTACCAGGAACCCATTATTCTCCAGTGCTATCATATTCCAGAACTGCAACCATCCTGGAGTGCCCAGAAGTACAAGATGTTCGGTGCTCAAAGACATGGCCAGGTAGATGGTAGATTTTTCAAAGGTTTTATGGACTGATGGGATGAGAGTGACACTTGACGGACCAGATGGATGGGCCCGTGGCTGGATCAGTAAAGGGCACAGAGCTCCACTTTGACTCAGACGCAAGTAAGGTGGAGGTGGGGTATTGTTATGGGCTGGTATTATTAAAGATGAGCTAGTTGGACCTTTTTGCGTTGAAGATGGACTCAACTCAACTCCCAAACCTACTGCCAGTTTTTAGAAGACACTTTCTTCAAAAAGTGGTACAGGAAAAGTCTGAACCTTTCAAGAAGACAATGATTTTTATGCAGGACAATGCACCATCACATGCATCGAAGTAATCCACTCCATGGCTAGCCAGTAAAGGCCTTAAAGATGAAAGAATAATGACATGGCCCACTTCCTCACCTGACCTACACCCTACTGAGAAATTGTGGTCCCTTATTAAATGGTCAATTTATGGTGAAGGAAAACAGTACACCACTCTCAAAAGTGTCTGGGAGGCTGTGGTTGCTTATGCACACAATTTTTATCGTCAACAAATCAGGAAATTACCTATTATTGAAAAGAAGGGTGGCTATATTGGTCACTAATTTGTTTTAAAATGTCAGAAATTACTAAATTGTTTTTGTTTGTTTATTATTCTCAGTTTAACAGATTGAAAATCTACAATTGAGATGGGAATTTTCTTCTTTTTTTTTTACTTGCATAATTATTCGGCACAATAATAGAGTCGTACAAAGGTTTAGGCACCCCTGACATTTTCCATGACTTTCATTTTTAAATAATTGGGTGTTTGGATGAGCAATTTCATTTTGATCTATCAAATAACTGAAGGACACAGTAATATTTCTGTAGTGAAATGAGGTTTATTGGAATAACAGAAAATGTGCAATATGCATCATCTTGCTGCAGATGGTATCAATGTGCATCGTTCAACAATTCAGCAAACTTTGCACAAGGAGAAGCTGTACAGGAGAGTGTAAGAAGCTTTTTCTGCATACACGTCACAAACAGAGTCACTTGAGGTATGCAAACGCACATTTGGACAAGCCAGCTTCATTTTGGAAGAAGGTGCTGTGGACTGATGAAACAAAGATGGAGTTATTTAGTCATAACAAGGGGCGTTATGCATGGCGGCAAATCAACAGCATTCCAAGACAAACACTTGCTACCCACATTAAAATTTGGTGATGGTCCATCATGCTCTGGGGCAAGGAGGAATGGTCCAAAATACCTTCATCCAGAATCCAGACACTCATTAAAGACTATAGTAAGTGTCTAGGGGCTGTAATGTCTGCTAAAGGAGGCTCAACTAAATATTGATGTGATATTTCTGTTGGGGTGCCCAAATTTGTGTACCTGTCTAATTTCATTTTGATGCATATTGCACACTTTCTGTTCATCCAATAAACCTAATTTCACTACTAAAATATGACTGTGTCTTTTAGTTATTTGATAGATCAAAATGAAATTACTGCTCCAAACACCCAATTATTTATAAATCAAAATCATGAAAATTGTCAGAGGTGCCTAAACTTTTGTATATGACTGTAGATGCCAAACAATTGTGCACACATAGATATTCTCCAAAGAAGGCCAAAACCTCACTTATGCTTTCTTAACTATTCAGGTTTGAGGTGTATTTACATCTTGGATTAACTGAGACTACTGTAGTTTTTCAATAATAAAATGAATCCTCAAGAATACATCTTGCCTAATAATTGTGCACACAATGTAAATACCCTGAGCTAATCAACCCGATGCACAACAGGTGCGCCAGGTGAATGGAGGATATGAGAGGAATGATGGTGTCAGAACGCCGGTAACGCCGACTGTCGGAGCCTGGGCGTGCCAGCAGGGGGAGGCGCATGATTGGAAGATGTGACAAGTTCTCTGGATTTACTGTTGATAAGTACTGTATGTGTTTCGGTAGCAAACCATGCGGTCTGGCACTGGGCCCTCAACGACACAATGTCATAATATTTGAGGGTATTTTTTTAAGATGTGAACAGTTAACACGTTGCACAACAAGCTCTGATACACAGCTCCAATGCACACACACACACACATTTTAATCGTCAGCACCACAAAATGTAAAAAGCTCCAACCTACAGCTCCAATGACACATACTTTTATCATCAGCACCAGAAGGTTAAAATCTTAGCAAACAATGGAAGCAACACATCGTCAGCGCGCACACACACACAATCACCTCGTATGCAGTCAAAAAATCCAGCATCTCCAAGTAGTTCCCTTTATTCACAGAATTGTTGCCCTGATCGTGTCCTCTGAATTAAAGTTCTTGCTTCCCAAAAACACAGAATTTGTAGCGATGCTGCTCGTTCAGCTGAAGGTCTACTATGACATCGCCAAAAGTTTTTAAACTCACCGTATCTTGCAGGTGTGTAGCAGAATCCTGGTGCCAATGGGCTGATTTTGTTAGGTTGGTCAGGCTGGTAAATCCCTTATTAGCCCAGGACGACGATTTTTCAGAAGAAACAAGCAGGTAACTACAACAATACAACAACTACAACCTGTTCTTTGTCTTGCAGCCAGTCATCAATGGGTAGCATTGGTAATTTTTGTTCTTACAATGCCTTTCCATACTTTTCCCCTTTTCAGTTAAATCCAATGCCGGTATTGGTCTTCCATTTTGAATTATATGTCGTTGTCCTCTGTTGAAGTCATACGTTGTTTATCCCACTTCTTTTTCAATGACACTGACTGACCTGTCTGACTAGAGCTTAACGTCAGCATGCCTTCTGGAAGGCCTAGAGCCATGTTTTTTTTGTCCCGCCCACTACAATACCAAAATGTTATTGGACGATTCACCCATCACTTACTAAAAAAACACAGGCTCCGGACTTCTGTCCCAGTTATGAAGTCCTAACCAATGAGTGACAGAGCTGTAACCTTTTTTTCTGCCTGGAGACAACAACTATTAAATCTGATTGGATAAATCTATTTTTACGGTTTTAGGACAATACCCCTGCCATTTCTGAAGCAACTTTCTGAAGCAACTTCGAAAGCTAAAATTAGAATTAATAGAGATAAATTGGATGAATTTAACATTTTTGTTTTATTCAATAAAGTACTGACAAATTCTAAATAAAAATATTGTCATTCAGAGCATTTCTTTGCAGAAAATGACAACTGGTCAAAATTAGAAAAAATTCAGTGTTGTCAGACCTCGAATAATGCAAAAATATAAGTTAATATTTATCTTTAAACAACCCAATAATTGTGTTAACTTGGGAAAAGTTCAGAAATCAATATTTGGTGGCATAATAATAATTGTATCATAATAATAATAATTGGCTTTTATGTGTCCTGGCATGCTCTCCACCAGTCTTTCACTTTGATGTTGGGTGATTTCATGTCACTCCTGGCTCAAAAATTCAAGCAGCTCGATTTTTTGAGATGGCTTGTGGACATCCATCTTTCTCTTGATCACATTCCAGAGGTTTCAATGGGATTGTTTAAAGAAAAATTTGCAGTGGTCTCTTAATTAATTCCAGAGCTGTACATTTGCATCTCTGCGCACCAGACAAACAAAGTAATTTAATTGAACACATTTTTCTTTGTAGGAACCAGATATTTTTGCCTATTTCCCAAACCACTAAGCTTAAAACTGTAACGCTTGCCCTCATACTAATCTTAACCGAACACTAACATTAACCATGATAAACTGGTAACATGTCCTAAACATTGCGTAGTCAATGCAACCTTTAATGCCTAAACTTAAAACCAAACCCGATGTTAAATTTTTCCCAAACTCTAACTCCTAAGATGGAAATAGCCTGTTTCCTTGGGGAAAGGGTAAAAAAGAACTTGTGGGTTTCAATCTGTCAGGTTTTATTGTCTTTGTGGGGGAGTCTTGTCACTATATGTATAGTAATACCAGGATCACACACAAAACTATATTATAGATGTTTGTTTGTGTTTGCTCCGTAAGATAATATTCATCCTCATCTGGAACTGGAAGGGGGCTTAGGGGAAAATTGAAGCAGTGGCCTCATGGAGCTCCAACCCATCCTGCACCATTATTCCGTCTCTGTGGACCAGATTCAACTAAAAGGATTAGGCACCACTGTTTCCGTCAGGCCCTCCACCCAGGACAAAGCACCCACAGCTTAATGTCACAGTCTATGATAAAAGTGCAGATCTCTGTCAGTCAGCTTGGGAAAAAAACTGGTGTTTGAGACCTAATCTCATTAAGAGATAAAGAAATAGAGTGGCAATAAGATATCTTTTTTTAAGACTAAAGTGTATTTAGTGACATCTGATCAAGTGCTTACAAAATCATTGTCAGATAGCATACTGTACACTACAGTAAATATTATGTAAAATAACATCAATACTATCTTCCAATGCCAAAACGTTCCTGCGGACCACGATATACTGTAATTCATCAGTGTGGGTTACACAGTAATGATTTATGAGCTATGAATGAATGTACTTTCACAAGAAAATAAGATTACATCCTGCAAAGGGGAAAAACCAAGAGAAACGGAGACAAAGATCACTGGTTTAGAGGAAACTGAATGCTTTCCTTTGCTTCTCATGTGGTGGTAGAATGTGTGATGTATATGTGAAAGTGTGCCACTGCAGCAGTACACATACTGATGACACCTCTTTCTTGTGTATCTGTGAATAACATATGGGATGGAAAAACATTTAAATTATTCACAGCAAACTGTAATACAGAGCAAGAAGAGGCCTTGTCACAATTCCACATGCACGTTTAAATGTTGTGCTCAGACAACAGGTAAGGAATGAGCCAATGCTGATTTGTAAATACACTAAAAATATATTCATATTATTTATGTTTTAATTTTATTTAATTATTGTTGTAATGTTATAAAACATTTTCTCACTTAAATTCTTGACAGAACAAATGTACTCCCACATTGACAGTTGAAATTAAAAAAGTATATGCCCATTGTCAAATAAATGCCGGGTAGGTCATATGAAGGTTGATGATGATATATATATATATACACATACAAAAAGAATGGAAGCTTGTTGTGTATAATATATATTATAAAATGAGATTCCAATTAAACTAACATTAAATAAATATTTATCATCAGGACAGCCTAAATAACTAGTGTAAAACTAGTAAAAGATATACGACTAGTCAAATTTGTTAGTTTTTTTCTGAAAATGCATTAAAATATTCTTAGATGTAATAGAGAAACAAAATGTTTTCAGCAAGTATTAATGCATTAAATCAGATTTGTTAAACTGAAGATTTTGTTCTTTATTACATTGTGTTGAATATAGCAGGGTGTGTTATATACATCTGTATTGGGGCACTCTATATCTTTAAATATCAAAAGGACACAAACAGAACTCTTCATGAGCAACCATCATCTTATCTTTTCCCAAATTGACAACTCTACTCCATTTTTTCATTTTATGTCTCTCTTCGTCTCTCTTTTTTTTTAAATGAACTGGAGATTTTTAAGTAGTAATATACATTCTGGTCATACTTTGTGGATTGTACATTTACAGTATGTTTTTAGTTGCAATTCTCTGTTATACATCAAATCCCATGAGATGTTAAGGTGCTAATGAAAGTCAAAATAACCCTGTTTCTTCCCAGCTTGATCCCTAACAGCAAACTTTAGAAAATTACCTTTATAATTGTGGATACCACTATTTTGCTATCGTTCCTATTAATGAGTCCATCAGAAAGCTCCCAGTACACACAGGACTCATCTACTCTTCACCCCCCACAGCCCAACCACAGAGGCATAGCATCATGTGCCTGTACACTTTTGGTTATGGGTATTAACATGCTGAGCCTTTGTGGTCTACCAAAGTATCATGCTAGCTTTTATTTTTAAATGGCTATCATAGGCAAGCACCTAAAGTACATACACACAAGTATACTGTAATTAAACAAGACCTAGTTGTGGACATGTTATACACATCATTTTGTTTTAGTATTATTTTACGGACAATTACACCTATAATACAATGATTAGATGTTAGTTATTATGACCTCTTTAATAAAATATTAATAATTGAATGTTGCTGTAAGAGAGCAGCTTATCATTGGCAACAAAATTCACCACTGGGAAATGGACCTACTGATTAAAAAGTGCATCCAGTCTTTAACAACCACCTACAATAGCCAGTCACAATGTGTAGGGGGAAAGGGTTTGTACGTTATGAAATGACATATCATTGCATCATATTATGCTGCTGGGACAGGCTAGGCAATGTTGACATAGAACCCAATACTTCCTTACAGAGGAACACAGCTAGCCTCTGCCAGCGCCTTACCGCACTAAGAATCCAGGCAAGCTGAAGCAATATTATCCATCTTATGGCTGCTATCATTAGATTTATCAATTATATTTTAGCAGGGCCCTCAAGTTCTTCACTTGCTACTTCTTCATTCCCCCTCACTGTTTCTTTTGTAAAAATAAAAATAGATAACAAAGAAGATTGTCTTGTGAAATCTACAGTATCTTATTGTTTTTAACATGGCTAGTCTTCAAAATAAAATGACATTGCTACACTACGTATGTGTAAGTGTAGCTTCTGTCCTTTACTCCAGAACACTCTTATACACAGGAATGTTCTAGGCATAGCACTTCACACCAAGACCAAAAGCCACACGGGAGTGATTGAAACAGTGAGCTATACGCAAACCTAGCCGTCAGCATATAGTATCCTTCATCCCACATCCCGAACACACCTAATTAAAAAACAACAACTCACAGAAAGACAACCCTAACAGGCCTACAAAGCACTGATCATCACACCACGGGATAGTCCATATCTAGGAATTACAAGGGAATAAGCTCTGGTGTTTTGGTTGTAATAATGTGCATAGTGACATGGACATTATCCTGCTGCTGCTTTAACTAATATTAATATACTGTACTTAGCAATGGAGGTAATAGTAAAACAAAAATACATTCCAATGTCAATATCTATACTATGTAAACATTTCACTGGATCTGTTGTCACCCATATGCATGGTTTGTAACATCACCGTATCATTAATAGTTAATAGCTCAAATATATTTTTGGAAAAAATAACACTTCAACCATAACATATTCTCCTTCATGTGAAGGGATATTTGTATTACCGTACATAGGTCTTTTTGGACCAAATTCTAGGTTAGGGAAAACTCCCCACTTAAAGAGGTGTGTCTGTGCTCTAACGATATCTAACACCAGCAGTGAAGGAAGCGCATTTCCACATCACATCTAATGTCTCCCTTCTCCATTGTGATCGAAAGTAAAATTCATATACAAACTCAATTCTGTGTGGAGAATGAAATATACGACAGAAAATAAAAATAAAACTGTTTAAAATATATGAATATAATTAAACATTTTGCATTCATTTAAAAATGTGTAAATTAGAAAATGTGGACACAATAGCACTCATATCTGATAACATATTGGATTGATTAAAATGTATTTAAAGCATCGTGGCTAAAGTTCACATAAAACATTTTCTACCATTCAAGAGTATTGTTATTCAAAATGTATGTTTACAATATCAACAAGAGAAAATGAAAAAAAAATATTTCTACCCTAATCCCATAATAAAATGTCACTGCCTAACTAAAGCAGGTTTGAAATTAACTCATTTTGCATAAGGTGTGAAAATGAATGTTTGCCAGTACCTTGATTTATGGCACAGTGAGATGATTATAGGGCATGAATCAATAGCTGTAGGAATGTAATTAGGCACTCTGCTGTTGTATGGCCAAGAGCCTTCCTTGCAGCCCACAGCAGTTTGCGGATTGAAAAATGCATTTTAAATGGATGTTATAAAATTCAGAATGGGGCCAATTACATCTAAGTAGACTAGCAGTGCCAATACTTTAAACAAACGCAGACAATGTTGTATATACTGTAGGTTTGTTGTTTTTTGAAGTTGATGTGAGCTGAACAATGGTATGCTGTGACGATGGAAAATGATATGTGACTACTTGACAGAAAACAGCAGGTTGCTGTTCAGAGGCTCTGTATACCTTTGGAGCTAACTGACAACAGACAGTTACAACACAATGTCATGAGCAAAACAAGAATCAGATACTGACATTTTACTACTGACTATTTAGGCCTCATACACAGCACAAACACGTCAACACACACACATATACTCAAACAATGTAGAGATGCTCATTTTTACCACTATCTGCTAGGGTCATGTTGGATAGAGCAGGAAGAATGGCAGACAAAAACAGGGAAGCAAAGCAATATATGTAGTTCATTGTTTGTAGCGCGGTATGTAGCAGGGAGCTATTGTGTCCAAGTGATTGAAGCCGCAATGTTAAAAAGCCTAGACACAAAAGGTTTCAAATCTAATGACAAGCATGAAAAGCTCTTGTGCAAGTAGAGGAAACATACAGCACCCCACTGTCTACATGCACAGTCTATAACGAGGAAAACACTTTCCATTGTAAAAACAGCTAACACCACCAGCCAGTTTCACTAATACCAAGACTCACTGTAGTTTTGTGTATGTGTAATCGGTTGCAAAAATTTCCCATGGCTGTTATGTACCAATTTTATTTTTGTTGGTTATAGATTAATTATATATGTATATATTATATATATTTACTTATTTATATATTTATATATGTTGCTTCTTAGAGGTTTACTATGTATTTCTAATGTCTACCAATAATATAATGCAAAAGTGGCATACATAATAACAGTAATAATAATAATAATAATAATAATATCAATTTGTTACAAAATAATGTTTGAAGTTGTTATAGTGTGGTTAGTATTTGTACATGGAGTTGTTGCTTTCCTATTTTCCTATTTTTTGCAAAAATGTAAAATGATTATAGCTCCTTTCATTTAATTTAAAATGTGTGTCTATGTGTGTGTGTCGAAAACAATAACATGTGTAATATCGAAATACTATAAACTATTCAAATAGGTACAGTAGGTACATCTCGACTTACAGTTCTTTTTAATAGGTAAGCTACATTGATTTAAAGGAATGCGTTCAAATGTTGAATTTTCGGGAGCCGACTTTAATCACAACATACAAATGGTCCAGTAAATGAAGCAGAGACCATGAATCGGTCTTATAACAAATCAAATTGCCTCAAGAGGTCCAAGCCATAACACATAAAAAATTATGATGATTGGTGCCACAAAACGAACTAAATATAATGACTACCAAGTGGTGGATATGTAACAGGGTAATAGGTTACCTACATGTTAGATAAGACACTTTTAGGACGACATTTTGACAATTAAACTAGCTGTAGGCTTACCTGATATTAGACTACTTTAACCAGAAGGATAAAAGTGAAAATGTCATCTTGTTTTTTTAAGAGCAGCTCACTACAGGCAATGTAGGCCTAGACGGAAATAAATCCCGCATTGTGTTACGTTATTTGGTAACTTTGGTACTGATATGTGAATAACTGAGGTAAAATATTTTAAGTAAACATTTTGGTAAAAACACCTAACATATATTCTGCCCACACGGTTGTATGCTAACCGGATGCTTATTGTTGATATTGTCTTGTGCCACAAGGAACATGGATAAAATATGAATATAATTATCCTTACTGTTGGTAGTCATGTTTGCAGTACAGTTTTCTATCCCGGAAGTAACAACTGGTAATTAGACGTTTTTGACACACAGCGCACTGCAAACAGTCCTCGTGCCATGAGGAATCGTTGACTCTCATCAGAAACCGGTCAGATATCGGACGCTGGCATCCTTCACATAGAGAATGGTGATGGCATTCCGTCCCTAAAATGAATGTAAATATATTTCAATAATAGCAACTATACTTCAATAATATTAGACTATACATATAGTGTAAAAAATATATAAACATTGTGTGGTGGGTGTTGTGTTCACGTGCTTAGGCTATAGGCCATACAAATCGAACCAAAGTCTCAAAAGATAATTTCAATGTTTATTCAAAACTTTTCGATGTCGTGATCATTTTATGAAGTGAAATAGCCTAGTTTGTCAAACGTAAAACTGGAAATCATATATTGAAGCTTCGAATCAATTTCTTGTTTGGGCGACACTAATGCACCATTTACCAGATAACTGAAACAATTGTTACAATATATTAACTATTAAGGAGGTAAAAGGTCTGCATAACCAAAGAGCAAACAATTACACCAAAGAAAGTCCAGGCATAAATTGTAACTTTTTAGTACCGTGCGCGTTATCTGTGCTCCAGATTGCAGACTCTTTGCGATGCAGATGAAACGATGGAACTTACCAAGCATGACTCCGAGCGTAGTTTGATGATGTGGATGATCTTCAATCTTTATACCGTCTAACATCCTTGGATACTTGGAATGGTTTCTCTTTAAAAAACAGCGTTCCAGTGACTCAGGACCTGTTGCAATATCCATAACAATGTACTGTCAGACTTGCCTTCACTTAAAATTATATCTAATGCCCACAATAGTTGCGGAGACTATTTGCAAACACAATGAATGTGTTTTCAGGTCGCTCACTTACATACGCTAAAAAATCAGACCGCGGGCCCACTGTTTCTTAATAAAGGTATGTTACAGAATCTTATTTGAAAAAAAACAACCTGACAAACACAATTTGGAACCGTCACCTGTTCTTTTGGATTGAAACGTAGGATATAGCCTATCTTCTATTTGCGCCCGTGTGGCCGAATGTGAAGATTTTGGAGTATGAATGTATCCGCTTTAGAGTTTAGTAGGCGTATCTAACAATACAAATAAAAAACAACAACTGTTAATCCATGAAATATTAGTGAAAGGCTCCAAAATGTAACTCTGCATACTATCTCCCTTATTCTTGCCGCTTGCGAAGTCTCAGACTCAGATTGAAGAAAATGAATCCTCCCACCCCTCCGTCGCCGCGTCACTCCTTTTTTTTGTGCCTATTTACCAACATTGTGGTGGTATTTTTTTGTCAGTGTGTTTTCTTGGTCGTATGCTCTACAGAGTTGATCGATGAGTTCCGCATTTTTCTTTGGACTAAGCTATAGACAAAATTTGACGATGAAAGACAGTATGCGTATAAACATTATCAGGAAAGCATATC
>JACXGM010000040.1:66274-83725 GCA_016801145.1 Umbra pygmaea
CACACACACACACACACACACACACACACACACACACACACACACACACACACACACACACACACACACACACACACACACACACACACACACACACACACACACACACACACACACACACACACACACACTTTAGGGGTACTTCAAGTAACCTATATGGTTATACAATTACTTGTTGTAGTTGCACATAGTTAAAGTTACGGAGGTCTATTGTTGCTTTTTTGTTGTTGTTTTTTATGATGATGATGATGATGTTAATGACGCTGATTTTTTTCTTGGTTATATGCTTCGATATTGGATCATCACGCTTTCCACGATCACATTGCTGTATTGTGTTCACTACAAAGACCCTAACCTAGTGACCTCTATACGGCCAATGCACCTGGCGATCTGGAGAGATAACTGATACCTCTGCAGCCATGTCCCTACGGCCGGAGTGGGTTCCGATCTAAAACCAAAATGCTAGACACCAAATTGTCTTTGAATGTGTTGCATTGAATTAGCCATAGCGCCTATCCACGTGCCTAATCTATTAGCCTAAATAATACCCTGTAGCAGTCATGCAAGGTTATTCTTTTCTTAATTTGGCTGTGTAATTGTTATTGTTGCCCACCAGATCAGGCAATGTATTTTGTTAGTTTTATGAATATTTGAATTAGCTACATGTCTTTTTCTCTTTGATAAGTTTAGATTTGTTTTTATCATCGCCGTTAACATTTTCTGGTAAAAATATTTAGGCTATTCTAATCACAAGAGTTATGAAAAAAACGTAAATAAAAAAACATTGATGCTGTTTCTTGTCGGATTCAGGCCATTATTATAATTCGGCAAGGGCTTTTCCTTTCATCTGCTTTTATCAATCGCATGTGTCCTCAGTTGTGGCTGAGATGGACCGGACTTGGAATCAGATTTATTAATGACAGGGTGCCCAAGAAAGCAATTCTTGGAATCGAAAATATCCTCCATAACAGAAAAGAAATACATTTCTCAATTCTAAATTTTTCCCAATGCCAACCACTGAAAATATACTATTTACCAACAAACCGTTTAAAATTGATAACTTTGCCATTATATGGGCCTATATCCTTCAATACGGCTTATCACTTGTTTATCATACTTGTACAATTATGTAAATTTCTAATTCTGGATTTATGTTTTAGGTAGTCTGGAAAGGTGAGCAATGCGAATCACATGGTATAATTCGTCATGCCTCCCTTTTCTCAGTCCAGATATGCAGCACAGCTTCATTATGATATTTACAGCAGTTACTCTGCTATACTAAAGTAGTGTACCTCATCCCTCTATCTACAGTCAGCCTAAAATAAATTATTTTAAGCATAGAAAATGTTGTATTCTCATAAATGTATTGATTTGACCACTCAATTGTCAATATTTGATTTTGCGTAATTGGGTAGGATGGAGAACGTGATGCGATTTTGTCTCAGTTTGAGTAAGCATAACATCGGACAGGAGTGGGTTTGAAGAGACGGCCTCTGCTTAAGGTAATTACATGAATCTGCTATTGTGTATCGTTTTACGACTAATCCAAGGTATATCATATGTTCTGGGCAAATATATTCTGGATTTATCGAAAACAGACTCTTCAGAGAACCAAAATATATTGGGTATCTATATTTTGGTTGGGTTAAAATAGATTAAATTTGGTTAATCGTGTATTCCAATAATGCTACGTTGCTGCAGGGTTTATAACCAAAGCCACATTTAAGATACCTACATAGTGCATAATAAATATTGCAAAGACGATATCTATACAAATAACTGTAGGGAAAATACCGCAAAAATCTACACATTAACGAATATTTCGTAATCATATAAGATACAAAATTATCACAACAATAATCAAAATAAAATACAAAGAATAAATAGAAATAGAAAATACGAGGCCTATTATATAGTATTACATACGACAAACAATAATAATAATAAAATAATATCAATATTAATAGTTTTGCAATCGCAGAAAAGGCATATCTAACCAGGTGCATCACAGATAGGCCTATATAATATTAGGTTGAGCATTGTGAAAATGGAACAATTAGCAACACATTCACATACGCTTTTTAATGTAAATCTTTGCCAATGTCCCATTTTCACATCGTAGAAAGGGTCCCATATTACTCACCCCTATATAAGGAAGCCACATAATTAAATTTTAAATGACATTTTTAAATAAAATACATACTTTACAATGTAACATATATAACATCTAGTTAGAGCCCCTCTTATCCATACGTGTTCTTGATATCTTATGTGGACCATATCTGAACTGTAGACTACTTTACAATTTTCAAAAGCCATAGAACTGGTCTAAGATTTGTTTATGATGCCCTCTTGCGTTCCGAAGAGGAACTGTTAATGACGATTGGAAGAAATGTCATTCTGGACTGCATTTGGGGGACTATAATTGGGACTTACTTTTTTTGCATGCGACAGTTGTGTTTTACGGTAAGTCTACTGCCTCCAGAAACAAACGCAATGTATTTCCTTAGCCTACTCTGTTTTAAATTTTTCTGGGTGTTTTGAAATTGACACATAACAACATACTTAAAAGTGTATGCATGCCATTTCAAAAATTCTTTACTTTCATTTTACTAAAATGAACAAACAGATTGGCCTAAGCTATTTCTACTTAATAGTGTGTACGTTTTTGACATTTCCCAAAGGATATTTTTTTACAATGGTAGCCTACGCTAGCTATATGTTGCAGGAAGTAATTCAAGATGTCATTGATGACACACATTTTAGGATTTAATTAGGATCTCCATATAACATACATTTATTAACAGTAGAAAACACAGTAGATGTCTTGAACTACAGGCCTACAGGGACTGACTTGTCACCTGCCTGATTCTAAGGGGTCTTAACCTGCTGTAACACGAGAAAATAATGTCATATATATTGTGATGAATTGTAAAGTAACAAATTTACCCATCGTAGCTACATTGGAATATGCATTCAAAGGATAAAGAAAAGTAATCTCATCAACCGCCTCATCATATACAAAAAGGTTGAACACACACTGGTGGCAATCAGAAGGGCCATTACTAAACTAAAAGCTTACTTTTTTGCCTGGAACTTAAAATAATGCGTCTACAATGACTAATGAAGAAAACTTTCCGCAGCCGGTGTGTTGCATCTGGTCCGGATAGGTCATATGCTAAGTACATTATAGCCTAAGGGTGAGTATATTTTCAGTAAAACAACCATTTCCATTGCATTCACTGAAAAGGTAAGAGATGATTGTTTTAATGCAATGCATGCAACATCAAAATGATTTTGGATTGTTCACTTATATAAACCCATAAGAGCGCTTATAAGATAATTCCACTTCATACAACAAATCCCCATGTCATAAACAATTTCTAATAGATAAATAGACAATTGTCAATTTCTAATAGACACTTAATAGACAAAAAATTGTCTATTGATTACCCATATATTTCCACAATTTGAAAAAAAGACCTCACACAGATGTGATTTATTTTTAATTGCGCATTACCTTGAAATGTTAAGCGTTAAGTGTGTTTTTCTGCAAGATCACTTAGAGAGATGGTTTCAAATGTTATTTTACTAGTTATTTCGTTTTGAAAACCTGTTACTCATCGATCTAAGCTAAACACTGGTTAATAGATAATATAAATTGTATACATTAACGTAATAAATTTACACACATCCCAATTACAGCCCTAACAATTTGACTGTTGGAATTAAACACGCAATTCCATGTATTTATTATTGTTATTGTTATTATTATTATCATAAGTATTATTATTATTATTATTATTTTTAGTAGTAGTAGTAGTAGTAGTAGTAATAGTAGTAGTAGTAGAAAACAGGATCCTCAATAGTTATTGGTGTAAATAATCAAGGAGACATTGTGATTGTTAAATTATATTACATTTTGATACACTTAACTTTTATTTTTGGATAAATATTGCAATTTCTCATACAAAGTGTTAACAAATGTAAGTCTTTACATGTCTAATATTCATCAGCATGCAACCTGCATTCAAATTAATAGGTAACTCAATTGTAACATAGCGAAATTAATGACGCAAATTCAAAAGTGAATCACTTGGGACAACATTTTCTTAACACGCAGAACACGGCACTGCAAAAAATGCAAGCAAATACTTGACTTGAAACCTATTGTGATATTGAGAATGTTAGGCCTATGCATTTTTTTTTACCGACGAGCAGCCCTGCAGATGATAGAATTGAAGACGAAGAATTGGAAGACAAGCAGATAAAAAACGAGCTTTTGAATTGGAATTCCATCTTTTGGGGCGTTATGATAATCAATATCATTGTATTAACATAAAACAACTACATGTTTACTTTCAGGACGAAAAAAAGTGTTTTTTCTCAAATATTATATTATATTTGATCGAATTATACGAATCATTTGAGGTGAATCAAT
Source organism: Umbra pygmaea (assembly GCA_016801145.1). Classification (NCBI taxonomy): domain Eukaryota; kingdom Metazoa; phylum Chordata; class Actinopteri; order Esociformes; family Umbridae; genus Umbra; species Umbra pygmaea. The sequence continues at coordinate 70,716 of JACXGM010000040.1, forward strand.
GCTTGTTGTAAATTACTCCTAGTGGTTTGAGAATTATCACAACAATGCCAAAATGTGTTTAACTGTCTGGCAAATAGTCTGGCAACTATTCAAATACAAAAGCCAGTGATAAACATTGAAATATTAAAGACATCGAAATTTGATCTAATTCAGCAAGAAACAATATTTCCACAAACGATATATGGGTGTTAACACATTATTTCATTTTTTTTCAATACTTATTTACAATACTCTACAAGGGTACAGTATGTTTTGCACAATCTTTTAACTATTTTTTTTAATGTTACAGATCACTTAATTTGAACACTACTGACTTGAAATCATTAGAATTAAAAGCTTAGGCAACACAAGGTATAATGTAATTTACAGACACGGAATACTTTGATGGGTTAACTCACTTTATTTGTAAACATAGCCTACTTGAACATTCAGGGGCAGCAAAATGGCCTAGTGGTTGGGGCATTTGACCACTGTTCCGGGTTATATGCCTGAATCAATAATACCTTGTACTTCAGAGTATTACCCTGATCCAATTCAGTACCAAACTGTTGTAAATTGTCAAAGCGTATTTCAACTATATTGGTTTTGGTGGCACAGTGCCCGATATAAATAAATTAGGTTGGCATTTCCCTTACCTTAACCTTTATATGTGTCAATCCTCTTTAAAAATATATGTGTAATCACTCTGAACAAACATTAATTAACATTATAGATTTCAGAGAAGAAAGTAGGCTACACATAGTCTCATATCATATAATAAACATATGTAATAAAACAAATATTGTATATAACATAAAGAACAACAAAAATACAAAACAATTGCAGAAATTATCATTTTTACACCAGCAGTATGAAAAACATTCTGCAGTGTCCACGGCACAATCAGAACGACAATGATGCCCCCTGCTGTACAAAAAGCTCAAAAACTACTTCTGATTAAATACATTAACAGTCATACAGAGAATGCAATTAAAAATCTTCATTATGTTTTATACATTATGTCTGAATGTCACAGAAAGCTGGTGTGAACTAGGGATCAGTGGTAATCATTTAATGAATGAGTAATATTGTCTCAGCAATATTTGATGACAATAAAAACACAATTTATGTAAATTACAAATGTACTTAATTCCAGATTTGCACATTATATGCAAACACAGTTTAAAACATGCATATATAGTTTGCCAGTAAAGGACTGATCTCCGGTCCCTGCCACACTGCATTTTTATAAAACACATAGTTCAAACTATCTGCCCGTTTATGCCCTTGCGCACTTAACAATGCCTTAACGCATCTTGCACATATTAAACTGCACAGCTGTCGGTGTATAATTTGCACATTTAAATTTTCAGCCATGTTTATTACGTTACCTATACTAGTCTTTATTTCTCTTGCACTGCAACTATACATTCCATATAACCTACCTCTCGATTTTAGACCATATTTGCACTAAATGTACAGCTTTTTTAATTGAACCGAAAATACTGTTTATATGTGTAACTGTCAACTTGAATGTTTGTACTATATGTGTAACTTCATGTCGCCTTGCACATTGCGCCTTATCATGGCCAGTTCGCGATTGCAAATGAGAACGGGTTCTCAATCGATTTACCTGGTTAAATAAAGGTGAAATAAATAAACAAATAAAAACAACTTTCACAGAAAACTGTGCAAATAAAACATACCTACAAATACGCATTATTACCCATACAGAAATCTAATATATGGCCATATGTGTATATAACTTATATGTCCTATATGGGCATATATGGTGGAAACATCATCACGTATGTGTACATATATGTCAAAATATACAAAAATTGGCCGCTTTTATAAATGTGACATACAGTTCCACATTTTACATCCATATCTGCATTTACCTATGGTTTACAGAGTGTATAAGGGATGTAATGTATAATATCTGTCAATGTATATATAAGATTGTGTAAATAAATAAAATAGAAATAATGCTACACTTATTCTTGCCTTATGTCAGTTAACAATTCTTCTAAAAATTTAAACAAGAATGAATGCTTATGTGTGAGATATTGATGTTATATACAGTACTATATATGTGATGATACGTAGGTTTATGACATATCTGTCAATGAAATATTTGGTAAAATCTTTTTTAAATGTATCCCATACGGAAATCAAATATATGGCCATATATGTGTGTATACTTATATGTCAGATATCAGCATATATGTGGGAAACATATGCCACATATGTGACATATTTCCAAATTTTGTAATTGAAATGTTGTAATAAAAATATATGGTCATATATTTTCAAATATAAACTCTTAAAAATAAAGGTGCCAGGAAGATCCAAAAAGGGGGTTTCACATCGATGCCATAGAAGAACCTTTTTTGGTTCCCCAAAGAACCATTTTTTTCTTAGTGTCATTAAGAAATGTGAAAATAATGCATAACTGCCCAAAACTAAACATGTTGCCTTTTATGTTACTAATATAAGTTTAAATATATTTTGCAGTCTAATTAACATAGGAAGCACAAATCTATTTATAGCGGTCAGTGCAGAGATTGTGGCACACCACCACAAATAAATCAATGTATGGGAAACACAAATTGACTCAAAAAATGTAAGGTCACATGAGATTGATGGTTAAGAACCATTTTATAATCTAAAGTACCTTTTGGCGCTACAAAGAACCTTTTGTGCAATGGAAAGGTTCTTTAGATGTTAAAGGTTCTTCAAGGAACCATATACCCCAACAAAGAAACTTGGAAGAACCTTTATTTTTAAGAGTGTATGTTAAGATTTTTCACATGTATGACCATATATGGCCATATATTAGATTTCTGTTTTAAATATGTAATTAACATATATGGTAACATATTGTCAAATATATGTTAAGATTTTTCATATGTATGGCCATATATGGCCATATATTAGATTTTTCTATGGGTGGACAAAGCAGTATGTGGAAATCCATCTCTTTGCTGCTTTATGTCACACATACAAGTAAATGATTAACATGTCTTCATCCAGTCAAAAACATTTCAAACACCTGAAGTGCTTCCATATTTAATACAAGCAAAACCATGTTATTACCAAATCTCTTGTAGTCACCCAACATGTATCTGTGACGCCAGATTTGGGTGATTTGGGTGACCATAGTTGATCATACCATTCTTGGTAAAGACCTGTGTGATCAATCTGGTATGTGGACATTACTGTGAATGAGAAACACTATGCATCTGAGGTAAGTGCAGAATGGAGCTGTAGAAGAGTAAATAGAACCAAGCCACATCTGGAAAAGTTAATAGGCCACATTTACAGACAGGGGAGTTGTGTCTGTGAGTGGTAGATGATAGAAAGGCCATAGGATAGACTATACAGCTGAAACAATAAAGAGCATATACATTCCATTGTTGAAAATTGACAGCAAGTGTCCTTCTTGCTACACAGCAAAATCACTAGTGTAAAAGTAACACTCTCAGTGTTTATATAGAACACTGAGAGTTTTACTTTAACACTCTCAGAGTTGATTTAACACTGGTGATTTTGCTGTGTAGTGGATTAGTTCTTTCACCTACAGTGTCGACAAAATGCCGCTCAACTAAAGTAGGATTTACAATGCATTTAGTTGGTCAAACAGTTAATTTGATTAGTCTCCAGACAGAAAGCAAGGCTGTGGTCATTTCCTAATATGATTTTATAAACTGTATCATTAGCTTGTATTGTGTGGGACACATTCTTCTCAGTCAATCACATGAGCCTATAGTCCTTGTGGCTAGAGCACTGAAAGACACAATGGCTAAAATATGCCAGGTTAGCTATGTACCTGAAGTAATATTGATGAAAAACACCACTTTATGGGGAAACCAGTACGGACTTGGAGTATAGTAAAGACAGTTTTATTATGGCTTTGTGTAAGGAAAACCCAGCAGGCACAGGCTACTGAAAGTTAGGGACATAAGTAGTCCTCTGACTAGCCAACCCAACCATTGGGAGGATTTGAAATACTTCATAACATCCAAACTGATGGCAACAAACTGAAGTCATAAAAAATTCCTCTAAGATATAAGAAAGCCTCATAACCACCTAATTATTTATGGTATAGACATTATTTTTCTATTTAGCATTTTACAAATTATTTTAACATTAAAAAGCAATGCAATTGTTTTTTCTTTCAAGTATTTTCGGTATCTTTTTTATACTGTATATACGGGTTTTTCAAATGCCACTAGAAAAACTGTTTACTAAAAACACATATTGTGAACATGTTAAAACAACTGTGTAGCTTAGTACAAATTGAAAATGATTGGCATAAGATTTTCACTACACGTGCAACTACACCTGTGTTTCTGTGCACATGACAAATAAACTAACTAGAATAAAAAGTGAATGGTAAAGACCTCTAAGGATCAATTTGCTGCTCAGGTGCTAATCATTTCATCATTCAGCCCTAAGCAGCACTCCAGTCTCTAACGGTTTACAACAAGCAGGAGCCAAACCTTGGCTGGACCTTGTGTGCAAAATGACAAATATACCCTTGCTATTGAGTCAATTGCAATTTAACCTCAGACACTGGCTGTGTGGTTGAACAAATCCAGAGAAATATACTTTCTTAGATACCTAAACGTCAGGGGTTTAATTCCTGCTTCTGCTCTAACCACGTTAACTGCTTCTTCATATCCTTTTGTTTCTAAATAAAGGATTACATGGTGAAATTCTACAAACATATTCCCTACACACCATTATGATCCATAAATATTATATTAACCATTATTTGCATTATGTTAGTATATGTGAAGCAGTCTGTCATATGAGGGTGTTTTGATACTGCCTTTTAGTGTTTTCATTACTTCATTACTTGTGTTTTAAATAATGTCTGCGTGACATATAATATACTGAGTATACATTTAGACACTTTCCAAACATAACATCTCATGTTAGATGCAGCATACTTTTCATGGTTTTGTTAACACTTTCACAATGTTTGAGGCATTTTATTTTTCAGTGCTCTTGGAGAACAATTCAAGGCATTAATATCACTACCATAAGAAGTCCAAAATGTGGTTTGGTAAGTGCAAGCAATTGGGTCTCTGCCCTGAGGGGGGGGGTCAAGTGGAGGTAGCTGCTTCTAAACAAGGATAGTTACTTAACATGTCTGTGGTCCTATTTTACTTTGTAGACCAGAAATCCTACTTCCAACTTAGGGTTAGGTTTTATAGATGTTATGGTTACCTTTTCGGAGTACTGTAAAGGGTTAATATTTTCAATGGAAATAATTGTTTTCCCACAAGGGTTGAGATTTCTGAAAGCTGGCGTGTCATTACAAAACTACAGAGAAATGTAAATATACATCATGTGCTTTTCAGCTGGGTAAATCTGGTAGTGAAGATCTAGACAGCATCTGTCACAAGGGAACTTTTCAAATCTGCACGCAACATTAAGCAGAGTATTCTAAAAATCATTCTCCATCATTATGTGCGGCTCCTATTAGTGATAGCACAACTTCAGGATATCACTCCAAGATACTAAGACATCTTTGAACGTCTGTCTATTGCTACATGGAGGGATGGAAAGAGCTCAGAAAGCAGGGAGAAATAAATATTACTGAATGTTTTCTCTCCAACAACGCTATTCTGTTTCTATTTTTACGTTATTCCTAGGCTGTGATTTATATTTATGTTCAACTTCTAAGACTGATGCAGGTATATTCTAAAAGTAGATTATATTATTATTATATTATCATGAAAATATTATTATTATTAATATATTATTTAATAATTATATATATATATATATACATTATGAATATATTATTTTTCATTCTCATGTAGAGGAGAGCCAGGACAACAACACACACTATAACCACAGCTTGATTTTTTTTCTTCCTGAAGTAACATCTGATTGATGTGCTTGATCTGGCCTGTAGTGGTTACACACATGGAAAATAATAATAAAAATAAAATAAGACAAACTTAATTTGTCCCTGATAATGGCCACTTTCTTACAAAAAGTATAAGACTGTGTATAATGTATATGTATAAGAAAAACATGTATTTTTTGAGTCATCTATAAATATAAGGAAAGTGTTGTAAAAAATATTACACAACAACAAAAAGTATAGTTGTATTAAAGTCTGTTGAAACCTTTATTTTAATATTTCTAGATGATTCATGAAATTTCATAACACATTTTTGTAGGAATGTGGCCAATATCATGTATGAATTGTCCACCAAGCATCATGGACACAGAGTAGAGAGCACATCGCTGTTTAAAGCAATACTCCTTTATATTTCCAATCCTAGCTGACAATACCGATAACCAGGTTATTTTCCCCACCCCAGCTAATGATGCTACACCGTATGTGCACTGTGGTGGAAGGAATCATATCCTCACATATTGTGAAAAGCTAAAGGGGCTCAGCACAATTGAAGTGAAGGAATGGATCAAAGACAATAGGCGGTGTTGGCCATGTGCCAAGACACACATGGCTTCAGAGTGTAACTTGAACAAACTCTGCACAGGTGCCAAGGCAAGCATCTTGGAATACTGCATGATTTCAACAGAAAACCAGACTCTAGAGTAGTGTATTTACATTTTTTATTTTAAAGGTGCTATTTGTAAAATGTTCAGTGGAACAACTTCCTCTTACAAGTGACCAGGTTACAAGTACTGTAAAAACTGTATTTGTTGAGGTTTTAAAAATCTGAAAAAGCATTGTATATGGGATTATGAATCTATACACTACACAGTTTTTTAACAGAAAAAGCATGGGTGAAATACATAAAAGATGTCTAAGATGGGCCGACACATTGACAAACACTGTGGAAGCAAAGCTCCTTAACTTATTATTGCAATTTCTGTTTATATGGTAAAATATTACACCGCATAATGTAGACACTCATTGTCCCATCCAAACTGCTTTTTCTAAATTTAAAAATAATACTTAAATAACACATGTTGTACAGGTTTTGTAAGCTGGTTACTGTAAGGGAAACCTTACATGCAAAGTGTTGTTCCAATGTTTCACCATCTAAAATAAAACATCCTAGAAATGTTCCATATGTACATTAAGCTTATTTGACTCAAAGTTTGTTCACACTTATTTTAATAAGCTTTACTTGTTTGCAAAGAAAGCAGCTGGTTTGGTATATTAAAGATCTGATGAGACAGCGTGAATATTAAACATGTACATCTTGTGCTGGGGACAATAAAATGGCCCACTACTGTACAGACATATGTATAGTTTTGACACAGATTTCTCAAGTATTGAGAGAAAAAGAAAATTGACTGATTACAGCAGTGGTTTTCAATCCTCTCCTTGGGGCACACCAGACGTTCCACAGTTTAGCTGTAGCCACTGAACTAGTTCACCAGATTCACTAATCAAGGGCCTGATCATTAGAAGATGAGTTGAATCAGGTGTGCTCTCTCAGTGGCAACAGCTAAACTGTGTAACGTCTGGTGTACCCCGGGGAGAGGGTTGAAAACCACTGGATTGGGCAAGGCAAGTTTATTTTATTTATATAGCACATTTCATACACAATGGCAATTCAATGTGCTTTACATAAACAGGAAAACATTACAGTTATGTCCCCAGAGCTATTACCAGAGAATTACATTTCTCTATCACATTCAATGTTGTTATAGATAGTCTGACATTACATCAAACAGGGTTCATAACTGCAGGCCAGATGTAAGCATGCCAGTCCAGTACCTTCACATTAGTTTTTTTCACCTGTGAGATCTGAGATCACCTATTCAGCTGATGAAATGTGGCTTTACACAACTGAAGACAACTCTCTCAGGGAAGCTCATCTGTGTCCTAGATGTCCTCGCCAGAGTCTCGACCTGATTACTAAAACATATAAACTAAATTCAGTCTGCAAATTTTCATTTCTTCTTTTGATGGTCACTGGTACCCTGGGAAAGTAAGCTCTACACAAATGAATCCAACCCTAGCAGGACGTTTTTCCTAACCATTCTGCACCAATGTCTTGTTGTGGTTTCCTCTTCAGGTACATCTATGAGCACTTTGTATGGAGTTTTATTCCTATCTTTATTCAAGAGTGTGTACAGCCATTCTTTGATTTTGGTTTCAAATAGAAAAAAATTAAATAATTGGTTTTCACTTCTTTTGGCATTATTGAAATACAAAGAAATAGGAATTATCCATAGGCACATGGACCCTGACTAGAGTCATGTAGTAATTTCACTTAATTACCCCTCTCACACGTTCATATTCCACACAATTGGGTTTTACAATTTATTTCCCTCCAAATGTAATTCATGAGATTTAAGGCTGTTCAAAATGAGCAGTTGTTGCAAAGTTATGGAGTGTTATTCCTATAAAACTAAGTTAATTATTTCCCTCAGAATTCTACAAACAATACCCCATAATGACAATGTGAATGAAGTGTGTTTGAACTCATAGCAAATTTATTAAAAATAAAAAACAACTTTTGCCATGACACTCAAAATTGAGCTCAGGTGCATCATGTTTCCACTGATCAGTCTTGAAAAGTTTTCACAAACTGATTTCAGTACAACTGTGGTAAATTCAGTTGATATATATATGCATATTCACATGACAAATAAAGTTGAACTTGCTCAGCCAATCTAATATCTTGCTAATTACCACCAGAATGACTATGTTGTGGGCAATAAAACGATGTGAAAAGCTCATTTTCTTTGACCAGATTAAACCAGCACACAGTGCAAAAAGCAGCTAACCTGGTACTGCAGCCCCCCACTTCTTACTAATTGCTAGGACTAATTCTATACGAACATCTTATGAAACAGTTTAGAATGTTCTAGCAGTGGTAATGAGGTAATCTCAAACTCTAACTGTACGTACACACCGCCACAGACTTGAGCTTCCAAAGTTACCGGAAGTCATTCATTTTAAATGGAAGCCAGCTTCTCTCAGCTGCAAGGACCGGCAAATCAGTCGGCGTCACGTTTTGGGCGTGTTGAGCGACCAGAGCGTCAGACAGAAAATTTGAAGTTTGTTCAACTTTATGGTAATGAGCTATGACGCAGTTCAGCGGCTAACAACCAGCAACCAATCGAAATATAGACGTCCTTTGATGACGGTCCTGGAGTGTGTCATGAACCCAACTCTCCCGAGTCCGACGTCGACGTCTTCTCCACAAATACAATAAAGCAGCACCGAACACAACAACTTCCCGATGATCCATAATGATCCAGTGATACACATATGAGGATGAGTTCAACTCTTATTGGAAATATGTTCCCTCGATTTAAGCGGGAATGCAATTCATTTGCTCATGATATATTTAAGGCGATGTATGGTAGTCCTGCCCTATGTTTACAGTCTGATCATACCACGTCAGAGCGGCCAAAGCGCCCAAAGCGTCGAAAGCTTCCCTATACTAATTTTGACAAGCGTCCTTGACAGGTCGTCCAGAGCTTCTTTGGAAGCTCAAGTCTGTGGCGGTGTGTACGTACAGTAAGGCTTGTTGCTTGTTGTTGTAGGTGCTAATGTAAGTGTAACAGGTCCCTGGCGGGAGGCCTGTGGTCAGATTCAAATGTTGTTCTGAAAAGAACAGGAAAATAATGAGATCGGCAACAGGTGTTGTGCTTCATTCTCTCGCTTCTGCCAGACTTCATTATACACATAAATATGTACTTAAGATATATTCCCAACCTCACATTCCTTTTCAAGGGAACATCATAAAATTAGTTATACTAATCACCAAATCACTCAATTTCTGAAAATCAACATAGTTTTCAAAATCCACATGTTCTGTTTGTCTTGTTGTCCAAATGAATGTAAAATACACTTTTTTTACCCAAACGTCTTTGCTCTACTGGTTACAGCTTTAATAATCGTACTCACAACTAAGTACTGCAACGTTACTCGTTACAATGAAGATTCCAGACGCACATGCTGGATGCTAACACATTAGTGGAACGCTGTTAATTCTATTAACAAAATAGCACAGCTGGGGTGAGACATAACACAAGCAAAAGTTAACTCTATACATATTAACAGTATTTTAAACACACAATTGTTTAAACAGCATTTATGATGACAGGGCTTGATGAAATAAGAATCACATAGGACAATATACTCAACGTGACACACGCGTGCTATAAGGGCGGCTAGCTTCCTAGGCTTTAGCTGTAACAGTCCAACCACGTAACTCTATATTCCTCTAAACAGCTACTAACTCCAAGCTTCCTCCAGTATAAAAACATTAATACATAGTTTTGACAATATTTTAACCACATTGGTGGTTAAAACAACAGGAAAACAACAGGAAAATAATGAGATCGGCAACAGGTGTCGTGTTTCATTCTCTTGCTTCTGCCAGACGAGGCTACAGCCACAATATGCCGTCTCACTGGGAGGCGAGGCCCCCTTGTGGTGGAAATTTGGAATGGAATACAGCTTAAAAAATGAATTTACACCAAATAAAATAAAATGATGCCCTGATAAAGTAATACATATTTTCCAACTATAAAATATTTACATAACTTAACCACATAATGTGACCACACATTGCTGGGTGTCAAATAAGCAGTCAGCACTTTTCATCTCTCCGAGACAAACAAGGCTATCTTGGCTGCGCGTGACTACAGGCAGCTGATAGCTAATACACCATGTTCCAAATTATTATGTAAATTGGAATTAAGTGTCATAAGGATTAAATATTTAGTTTTTTTCAATCAAACTCATGGATAGTATTGTGTCTCCATGTTCTTTGGATCCCTGAAATCAATCTCAGACACCTGTGATAATAAGTAGTAGTTTGCCAGGTGAGCGCTATTAAAGGAAAACTAATTAAGAAGGATGTTAAGGTGAATTATACAAAACCTTTCTTTTTAGTAAACTCTGTGTACACAAACAATTTTCCCAATGCTCGAGTTCATGTGTAGAGCCCCTAGTGATACTTCAAGCAAAGTTTAATGTTGTGTCGAGCCTTCTTAGTGTTTTAAAAATATTTAAAAAAAAAAATTTGATGCTAGCATTGTAGTGCCTCTATCACTCCCGTTCAAAAGGCGTTTTGACCGAAACCAAAAACACAGAAAATCTTAAGTGGCATTTCCGTCACGATTATGCTTTTAAACTAAAGTCGGACTCTGGTACATAAAAAAAGACCTTAGGTTGCATTTTGGCGAGAGTTACGCTTTAAGGGCAAGTATAAGCTATGGGCAACACAGGCAATTGCATTTAATCAATGGTAATGTAAACACACAGAGGATCATATCCTGTGGCATTTTTGTTATGCCATTCATCCATCGCCATCAACTCATTTTCCAGGATGATAAGACAGAGGATGCTGCAAGGATCTGCTCATTATTCTTGGAAAAGGTCTGAGTTCTTCCACGGCCTGCAGAACAACTTCACCCTCTGAATATGTTTGAAATGCTCTACATTGATGTGTATGACAGGCTGTTCCAGCTCCCAACAATACCTGGCAAATCTGCAACGATTACAGAGGGGCGCGACAACATTGGTTCCCCGCAAATTAGGTGTGTCATGCTACATGAGGCAAATTAGATCTTTATTCTCATTTAACCATGGCAACAAAATGTAATTTAGCGTTTAACGCAGACTGTGCAAAATGTTACAAAGGGGCCGATATCAGTGCAGATGGTGATGGGAAGAAATATAGGATGACTAAGTACATATGCAGAGTGTGAACACTAATATGACTACATATATAGTGTGTACAATATCTAGAGTATAACAACAGTTTATGTACAGTAATAGTACAAGTAATATCTAATGAATGAGCATCTAGCAGATGATGAAGGGAAAAAAATACAGGATGACTGCGAGTATACAGTATATTCAGTATGTTAACAGTGATAGTATGACTGACTTTTCAGTATGTACGGTATATAGATAGTAAATGGAGGCAAACTCGATTTGTTACAGGTTTTCTAATCACTGACCCCACCTCTTTGGAAGTATCTGTTACCTGTAAGTCATGTGAAATCCATTGATGAGGCTCTATGAATATACAATATTTTAACTGATTGATGTCCTGATATATACTAAAAGTGTTGCATTTATCGAGTTTACATAATAATAATAATAATATATACAGGTCCTTCTCAAGAAATAAGCATATTGTGATGAAGTTCATTATTTTCAATATATATTTTAGATTCATTGCACACCAACTGAAATATTTTAGGTCATTTATTGTTTTAATACTGATGATTTTGGCATACAGCTCATGAAAACCCAAAATTCCTATCTCAAAGAATTAGCATATTTCATCTGACCAATAAAAGAAGTGTTTGTAATACAAAAAAAAGAAAAAGTCAACCTTCAAACAATTATGTTCAGTTATGCACTCAATACTTGGTCGGGAATCCTTTTGCAGAAATGACTGCTTCAATGCGGCGTGGCATGGAGGCAATCAGCCTGTGGCACTGCTGAGGTGTGATGGAGGCCCAGGATGCTTCGATAGCGGCCTTAAGCTCATCCAGAGTGTTGTGTCTTGCGTCTCTCAACTTCCTCTTCACAACATCCCACAGATTCTCTATGGGGTTCAGGTCAGGAGAGTTGGCAGGCCAATTGAGCACAGTAATACCATGGTCAGTAAACCATTTACCAGTGGTTTTGGCACTGTGAGCAGGTGCCAGGTCGTGCTGAAAAATGAAATCTTCATCTCCATGAAGCTTTTCAGCAGATCTCCTGATAGCTAGCTGCATTGACCCTGCCCTTGATAAAACACAGTGGACCAACACCAGCAGCTGACATGGCACCCCAGACCATCACTGACTGTGGGTACTTGACACTGGACTTCAGGCATTTTGGCATTTCCTGCTCCCAAGTCTTCCTCGAGACTCTGGCACCTTGATTTCCGAATGTCATGCAAAATTTGTTGTTGTTTTGTTGTGCTGCTTCTCTGTAGCCCAGGTCAGGCGCTTCTGCCGCTGTTTCTGGTTCAAAAGTGTCTTGACCTGGGGAATGCGGCACCTGTAGCCCATTTCCTGCACACGCCTGTGCACTGTGGCTCTGGATGTTTGTACTCCAGACTCAG
>JACXGM010000040.1:83825-115824 GCA_016801145.1 Umbra pygmaea
CAAGGTCTGGAATCGGTCCTTCTCCACAATCTTCCTCAGGGTCCGGTCACCTCTTGTCGTTGTGCAGCGTTTTTTGCCACACTTTTTCCTTCCCACAGACTTCCCACTGAGGTGCCTTGATACAGCACTCTGGGAACAGCCTATTTGTTCAGAAATTTCTTTCTGTGTCTTACCCTCTTGCTTGAGGGTGTCAATGATGCCCTTCTGGACAGCAGTCAGGTCGGCAGTCTTACCCATGATTGCGGTTTTGAGTAATGAAACAGGCTGGGAGTTTTTAAAAGCCTCAGGAATCTTTTGCAGGTGTTTAGAGTTAATTAGTTGATTCAGATGATTAGGCTAATAGCTCGTTTAGAGACCCTTTTCATGATATGCTAATTCTTTGAGATAGGAATTTTGGGTTTTCATGAGCTGTATGCCAAAACCATCAGTATTAAAACAATAAATGACCGGAAATATTTAAGTTGGTGTGCAATGAATCTAAAATATATGAAGGTTTGATTTTTATCATTACATTATGGAAAATAATGAACTTGATCACAATATGCTAATTTCTTGAGAAGGACCTGTACACTTTCATGGCAACACAACCCGGATTTATACAGTATTACAGTATATAAACACTGTCAACTTTGCACGAGTGTTCACTAATAGTAACATGCTATGGTTCAGATCCACATATATTTTGTATTTAAAGGGAAAGCAATCCCATCAATAATGGGAACGTAACTGAGGGTGATTGTTACTAAATGGCCTTGCTGGTCTGCTGGAATTTTCTTCCTAAAGTTAATGTGCCTAGTTATCCCTTTGGCAACCTTGTGCCCTATGAACTGACCCTGTCCTCTCTCTGGGCTTGGTATGGAACAGTACCTGATTCTCTGGGGAGTGCTACAACTAACAAGAAAACTGCAAGCCAATTGTTCCAGTAAAGCCCTGTATTTTCCCTGTGGACCACTTTTAGCTTAATAAACATCTTAACTGGACAAGCGTCCCACGGGAGCTTCTAGGAAATCCCATGGGCTGCCAGAACTCAGGAGCTAGCCCTTTATTGCATCCAGGTGGCTGTGTTAAAAAACACGGGCTGGCCATAAATGTCCAATAAAATGCATGTGGCACCTCGAGGGGTGTACAGGGTCACTGCACCTGACTGTGGAGTTAGTCGCTCTACTCTCCCCATAGCCCATCAGCTTGCCGCGTCACATAACCTCCCTCTCTACCACACCTCCCTCCTCTCCATGTTTGTCATCTGGTTGAATTATACTACATAACAAACCTTATTCTCTTCTACAGAGGGACTTTTGAAGTCTAACGACAGTATTTGATGTTCGGTAGATTTATGAAAACAATTATTTGATTAATAATTATCGCTTACATACTGGAGGTGTAAAGAGACGTCAGCATTTATACATATTTTAAATATATACAGACGGCCATTACAAAGTTGGCTTGTTAACAAACATCCGTCCTAGGCAATCACATCACCCTTGTTTATGACCAGCTCAAACATATAAGACACATGGCAGCAAACTGCCTTCTTGTGTCCAATCCAAAGGCCTTAATGAGGGTGCAGGTTCTACAGAGGTCCGGACACAGCACATTGGCCCTTTGATCTGACTTGAAAGGAGTTAATTGATCTTTGTGTTACAGGCACTCTACCACAGAAAAGAAATCGCACTGGTCATCTCAGAAATAGCGAAGTATCTGGGAGAGAAAGAGAGAGACAGCGCGATCACGTCACACCCGACTCCATCCTTGCTCAATTACAGTAATGTGCCTCACATGGTCCAGCCAGTGCGCCAGAGAGGAGAGCTGGGGGGGGGGGGTAGTCCTGGCTCTCCTCTGTGAGATCACTCATCACACAGCAGCACTTGCTGGTTTTGATATTGCTCTCCCCGTGAGAGCTATTGGGTCTTGTTATGGCAGACATGCAGGGATGACCACACTTTCAAGCTCCCCTCTAAAAGGCACAGCGGGACATTCCACTACGTGACGACACTCACAAAACAACAAAGAATTGAGACCTCTAGGTCAACTTCAACCAGGACTGAAGTACCAGTTAGTACAAAATCACCTCTGGCTCCGTCTTCCATTTTGTAAACTGGATCATTTTTCTAAGCCACTTAAAATAAATGTACAAGAGTTTTGCTTGGTATCTGATTGATACCTGTAATGCTAAGCTACCGGGTTCATAGATCACATGTAATGCTACAGTATAAAAGGTAATTGCTCAAGTTCAACAATACGTGTTATAGACAAGGTTGGCTGTGTTTGTGCGCCATTGTTATAGTATAATTTGTGGTATGTCAGTGAAAGTTGTGTTTTCTGTTGCCTCTGATCAGAATCTCTGTGCCAGAGGGAGGGATGTGGTGTCTGCAGCACATTGACAAAAAACAATACGCCCTCCATGTGATGGGATAAATGGCTCCCTGTGCTCCTGTTCACATTGGAGGCAGTTTATCAGTGGGTTACAGGATCACAGTAGACCTGCCACCATGCCCCGGGACTGTATGGATGGATGCCTGGCTCTGACAAGCCTCACGCCATCACTCTTTTTACCTTCCTCTGTCTTGTCACCGCAGCACAGGGGAAGCAACCCTGTCAGACGTAGAGCAAGAGGCTAAGCCAGTTTTAGAACAGCACCCCCTAAACCACCTTATAAATACAGGCTTCCTTTTCCAATTTCCAACCGGCAGATACACCACTGTCTACAAGCTTACATACTGTTCCATGTCAGTGAATTGGGTGTGACTTTAAAAATGACTGTAGGGCATCTGGCCTGACTGTTTAGATAGACTTCAGCAAGTCAAATCTTAAAAGTGTTTTAGCTGGCAAAAAGACATGACTAAAATAAACGTAGGAATATACTGTAGCACTGAACTAGATATGATATATTTACACAACAAACTAAAAAGAAACAGTTACCTAAGGCATACTGTCGGTTTACACAAAACAGGGAAGAATAGAAGGCATTCCGTTTTCTTATTTTACAGTGTGGTCTCTAAATATCATTAGTATTTTATTTGTCATTAAGTAGAGCAGAGGGAAAAGTGAAAGCATGTGAGGAAGCTATTTAAAGGAGGCTGGGTATGGCTTTTAAAGGAGCTGTGGTTCTGACAGAGTGCCTTTTCTGAGCTCATCTGGTGGGCCTGGCACTACACCACCCAGTCATATAAAGTCGCACGAGTGAGGAAAATCACCCCTAAGTCATGTCAATCAAGCAGCAAACATTTCATATCAAAGTGCTGTTCTCCCAACCTGTATCCAAAATGTATATCATGCTGTAAACTGTGAAAAAGCGATATGATGACATTTCCCCCACAATCCAAGCCACCTTATTCTTATGTAAAAAGAAAACATCAGTTTTTATATCCTGTTGAAGACTATCTGTGAGAACTAATCTTTATACTACCGCATGGCAGGCAGCGCATGTGGTACCAGGGCCTCAAGTCTACAACAACACGAACAACGTTAAAGAAACAAGTGAGTCTGCTTAAATACAAGTCATGAGATCATGGGGTTCATGTGATCTCATGGTGGAAGTGTAAACCCACTACAATAAGATCAAAGCATGGCTTCTGTATGACACTAGACGGCAGTGGGAAGGCACAGAAGAGTTTATTACAATAGTAAGCTGAAATGTGTGGGCTGAAATTGTGTGGGTGGGGGGCATGTTATGAAGCATTGCTGATATTAAGCATAATGCTCTTGATGGACTATGTAATAGATGTCTGCTTACAGAAACCAGTGTTCCACATACATTACACCTCCATAGAGAACTGACTACCTAACTTGATTGTCAGAGCAGTAATGCGACACCATACTCATTCCCCACAGTCTCCATCACTGCTAATGCTACAGAGCTACTGCATTTGAGAACTAAAAGGGTAACCGATAGTCATATTTCTTCTACATTTTTTAAAATGTATTATTTTTACTATCATTTTAAATAACCTTGATGTGTCCAGCTGAGACAAAAGTCCTTTATGCAAATTAGTCCTGTAGCAATGGACATATATAATAATAATGAAAATAACTATGAAAAATAAATCAGAACTGAGCTGTCTAGATTCATTCTGCAATATTTGAAATAACCTATGGGCACAAAATTGATGATAAATGATGAAACAGCATTTTTACAACAAAATAATGTATTCACAAACTGTCACCCTTCTTTGGGAAGCTCACATGCATTCTCGTTCTCCTCACCAGGGTCTAAACATGACTGTAGTTTGGTGCTGTAACCAATTTCAGAAGGCAAAGGCTCACCATTGATGGACACTGAAACCAACACGTGCATTCTTCATGGATCCATCTCTGATTCAGCTGCACTGGTTGCATCTAGCTATTGTATATGTGCATAAACTCTATGTAGAAACACTATCATACCTCAATTAGCCATTTAATTCCAATTGGATAGGTTTGATCATGTGGGGTACTCACGATAGAGTGCACAAATACATGAGGTGAGTGCAACATTATCAGGGACCTTTTTCAGCTCAATAGTGCCACTTTTACACCAAGTGGTCAAAATATGCCTTATATCATCAAAAATCACTTTCTTGCAAGCTTAGAATTGCAAGGCCAACTGAGGTGAGACTGTTTCCACTAATTAATTACCAATTTCTACACTCTTTCAAAAATTGGAGCTAAGTAGATCTAGATAGAATTCTTCATTTCTGCAAAGGACCCCCATTAAATGTTTACTAGAACATGAAAGTAGGGGTTCTGCCTATAACCCTATATGATAGGTGCTACAAAGAACTTTTATTCCTAACAGGTTCTTAATACAACCCTCTATAAAGGGTTCTACCGTGAACCCCTTTATCAGTTAAGGGTTATTCCTCAAAACCTTTGTGAATGGTTCTTCCATTATCCTTTAATCCCTTGATACAACTCCAAATCCCGAAAAAGTTGGGACAAATAGGAGTGATTTGTATTTACAAATAAATACTTTATCTTGTATTTAAAGAAAAATACAAGATATTTGATGTTTTACCTAATCAATTGCATAGTTCCTTGACTGTAAACGTTTCATTTGAAACTGATGCATGCAACACATTCCAAAAAGGACCAATAGCGATGTGACAAGTTGAAATAGGAAAGTGTGAAACAGGTTAGGCAATCGTGTAATTATAGTATATAAGAAGTATAAAAAAGTCCTAGTCTTTCAAGAACAAGGATAGTCAGGGCTTTGCCAATCTGCCAATAGATGCATCAGCAAATAATCCAACACTTTGAGAACAACATTCCCTAAAGACAAATATGTAGGATTTGGGGCATTTCACCATTTGGACATTTCTATAGTGCACAATATAGTTAAGAGTCAAGGAATCCGGTCATATCTCGGTGTGTAAAATACTTTGGTAAACCTTTGTCAGTCAACACCATTTGCCGCTGCATTCACAGGTACAGTTAAGGCATTGCTATGCAAAGCTGAAGCCATACATCAACACTGTTTATAAGTGCCGCTGACTTCTCTGGACTCAGTCTCATCTGGGATGGACAGTAGCACAGTGGAATCTTGTTCTGTGGTCTGACGTGTCAACATTTCAAATAGATTTTGGACAAAACAGCCATTGTGTTCTCCAGGCCAAAGAAAAAAATGACCACCCAAGCTGTTATCAGCGATAAGTTTAAAAGCCAGCATCAGTCATCGTATGGGGTTGTGTCAGTGCCCATGGCATCGGTAACTTGTACATCTGTGAGGGCACCATTAACGCAGAAAGATATGTACACATTTTGGAGCAATATTTGCTGCCATCCAGACGTCGTCTTTTCCAGGGACGTCTCAGCATTTTCCAACAGAAGAGCAACAAACTACATTCTGTCCCGATTACATCTGCATGGTTGCATAAGCAGTGAATGCGAGTGCTAGCCTGGCCTGCCTGCAGTCCTGACTTGTCTCCGATTGAGAATGTGTGGCACATTATGAAATGCAAAATAAGGCAAGAAACAGTACAGTTTCTAAAGACATGCATAATGGATGAATGGTGGACATTTCTGCTTGCTAAACTGAAGCGATTAATATCTTCAGTGCTTAATAAGTGCTATTAAAAGAAAAGGTGATTTAGTAAACAGCCCGACTAACCCAACTTTTTGGATTGTGTTGCAGTCATCAGATTACAAATGAGTGTATATTGTCAATCAAAATTCACAAAGTAAAAATAATGTGTTAAAAAAGTGTTTTCAAAATCACAGGGTAAATTGCATTTTCAAATTATTCTTTTTGTTTGTGTTTTTGCCTTTTCTGTACTGTCCCAATTTAATCGGAACTGGATTGTAGTTTTTCATAGAACCCTCTATGTAGAGTGCTGAAAGGACCCCTTAAGTGGTGAAGGTTATTTTCTAGAACCCATTTATCATTGAGGGGTTCTTGCCAGAACATCCAATATAGGGTTCTAAGAAGCTCCATCCTAAAATGTTTCTTACTAAATATCTGCCAACCCTTAAAACTATTGACAGTTGTTTGTCCACACATTTTTAAGATGTAGCATACTGCATTTTGCTTATTTGTATCAAACATGTGCTTTTGATATGCATTTCTCTTTTAAAAGCATAAAATCTGTTAATAAAATTGAATATTTTCAAAAAATAATCTTTGGATACATTCCCATTTTTTAACAGTTTCGAATGACAGAAAAACCAACAACAATTACTTATTGTGTTACTGATTCAATAGATAAACCATACAAATAAAAATACACATTCAAACATAGAATACAAAATCTAAAGACATTTTGGATTACGAACTACTGAAACAATGGTAATCACTGGTGTAGTCTCTGAAAATGTACCATAAAGTAAATAGAGCCTTTAATGAAGCAGCAGTAATACACACTTATTAGAATGATTATATGATCGTTCAATTGCTGTCCATCCAAATCAACTCTGAAGTTAAAATATTTATCTTTTCCACAAAGAACAGAAATGTAACGTCTTCCCAGCCCACCCAATGTATTTGTGCTTCAAAATAAATTGGCTCCTTGAGGACAGGACACGTCCTGCCTGACACATTCAGATGGCAAGTTTCAGTTACACAGTAGGACAAACTCAGGTTTAGTTGAATAAAACTAAACCTAGCGAGCAGGTTAGATTCGCAGAGTATGTTGCTGTGCTAACTGACTCAGAGTAACGCTGAACTGGCTTTTCAAAACTGAGTTACAGTGACACACAGCACTGTTTAGATAACAACTGGTGCTGGGTCTGTCAAAATAAATGCCTCATTAGTTTCACTTATCATCAACAAAAAGTTATCTGTTTTGTAGATCTTTGTCGAAGCTACTTAAAATCGACTCAACGTGTTCGGTGTTGCATTTTGTTTCTTTGCCAAATGAAAGCTTGGAAAACGGGTCGACATAATCGGCTGGAGAGTAAATACACAGCAGAGAAGATCAGTTGTAAATGTAAATGTTCTCATTACGCCCCTGAATCAAGTCGATTAGATAATAAAACTGCACTTTATGCGGGAATATTACCCATCTCATTCTTCTGTAAATAGCTGCATAGCTTATATCCACAGTTAGTGGGATTTTTTCAACAATGGCGAGTGAAAGTAAGGAAATACCTGAAGAGCTGCGCAATTTCAACTTTGATCAAGTGTTATTGATTTGTAATATCCAACCATACGTTTGAGCTGGAGTGAGGAAGAAATATGGGAAGGGCTCCTGCACAACTTTATCAGTAAAATCAATATAGCTGCTGTTTTGCTGCTGTCCTCTGGGGTTGAGCTCTCAGTGGCAACAGAGACAGACATTTATTTGTTGTTAAGAGTGGGACAAGGAAATGTTTTTGCTTTCAACCATCTCATGCCAAGAAGATGATTACATCTATTTGTTTGATCATTCGAGTTTCGACGCTCAAATGGACCAAAGTGTGATCATTGTCTGGGGTTACTTGGAGGAACGAACGTAAAATAAAATATAATCTGTTGCAGATTCTGGGCAAATATGTACCTAATGAATAGTAGGGTTTATAGCTCTGGGATGGTATTGTGACCCGCAGTAAATGCTTCAATTGCAGTGTATAATTTCTAGCTAGCAGCCAAGGTCCTTACGCTAAATTAGACTCCACCAAAGCAACTCCCAGTGCAAAGGCGCAAAGTTCGCATAGAATTCTGGACTTGTGGTATTTCAAGTAAAGTCCGATACAGAAGCAACCGAACTGTCCTCTCGGCTGTTTTTCAAAAAAGAATTGCAGGAACAGCACTGCATATGATGTTAATCAGTCTAGGGTATCTTTTTTAAATACTATATTTAACATATTTTATTTACAATTAAATTGTCCTTTAAACATTGCCAATACAAAAATAACACAATATGTTCATAAAAGCTACTTGAAGGCATCAGAGGGCATCTTTGCAACCGTTTCCCAAACTCCCTCTATTGCATGGTCCCCTAGACAGTGAGAGATTTAGACATCAAACTCCCTCTATTGGTCCCCTAGACAGTGAGAGATTTAGACATTTATCACATCCTACATAAATTGGAACTGACAGCTTATTAACAATATAAAGAATATGTTTATTGCACTTTCTGACAAGCATTCAAAAAGATATGGTCAAAGATACAATACTTTCAAAAAACTTTCACAACAAAATGTCATGCTTACATGAGAAAAGACTTTCAGCAACCAAATGCACTCATCTGCCATATCATAACGTACACCTTGCTAGTTCCGGGTTGGACCCCATTTTGCTTTTAGAACTGCCTTAACGTTTCACTGCATAGATTCAACCAAGTGCTGGAACCATTCCTCTGAGATTTTGGTCCATATTGACATTATTGCATCACACAATTGCTGCACATCCATGATGCAAATTTCCATTCCACCACATCCTAAAGGTGCTGGATGAGATCTGGTGACTGTGGAGGCCATTTGAGTACATATTGTCAAAATCAATGCCAAAATTTCACTATTTCTGGCAGGGTATGCAAACGTATGAGCACAAATTTATAGGAGCATAAATATGATACTCTTCGTTTAAAATGTTGATGGGAACCAAAATTATTATCAAGTCCATTTCTGCTTGATACTTTGTATGTGAAATTGTAGTGTATTTTTTTATTTGTAAATAAAATAGTAAAACTGCAATTTATCTAACACACAAATGCTATCTTATGCATTTTTTATTTTCTGAAAATATTTTGGAAAAAACACCTATAGACCCAGATTACATATATTCATGAAAACAGTGACCTGTGCCTGTGCGTTCTAGGTAGACACTGACTATTCGTAGTACAGTGGATATAGAAAAGTTTCACCCCCCTGTAAAATAATCACATTTTGTTGCAGCCTGAAATGAAAATGGACAGACACACTTTTTGTTTCATTCAGCTGTATTTACAACTCATAACATCCAAGTGAAAGATATAATACCAACTTGTCAGAAAAAATTAATTACATATTAAAAAACAGAATCACAGAGTTGGAAAAAGAATCACCTAAAAATGACTTGTAAACCCAACAAGGTGTAGTTAATCACCTTCTCAATAGCACACAAAGCCAATTGACTTTCAACTGTGATCAGCTATGGTCATTTTGATTAGCTCAGCATGAAACAAGCTTTTCCTGAAGCATTTTAGTCCTTGGTAGTGCAACTGAAGACAACAATCAACTATGAGTGGCAAGGCATTGTCAAAGGTCTACAGGATAAAATTGTGGACAGGCACAAGTCAGGAGATGGATACAAAATCAGTGCCTGGAAGAACAGTGAAGTCCATAATTAAAAAGTGGAAGGTATTTGTACAACACAGACCCTCCCTGGGTCAGGACATTTCTCCAAACTGGATGAAAGAGGCAGGAGGAAATCAAGAGGCTACCAAGAGGCCTACAGCAACTCTGAAGCAGTTGCAGGAATTTATGACAAAGAGTGGTCATTGTGTGCATGTGCTTGTATGGGAGGGTTGCAAGAAAAAAGCCACTCCTCCAGAAAGGCCACATGCAGTCACGACTGAGCTTTGCCAAAACCCATCTTGAAGATTCTAAGACATTTCAGGCTGCAAAGCAACAAAATGTGATTATTTTACAGGGCGGTGATTTGTTTCTATACACATTGTATGTTAAAGAATCTTAGTAACCCTTTTGGACCAACTAGCTACTATATTGAAGAACTCAGAGTTAAGAGAATGATCACTACTACCTCTTATCAGCAATCATAGGCTTCATTCATGCTCCTTAGATGTAAGGTTAGTGTTACACACTAACTTTCTGTCATGGTCTATGGACCCCCTGAAATTGCCTTGGACACCCCATATATAAAAATGTAGTTCTGCCACTGGTTGATATTAGGCTAGAATAGAGGGTAGAGGTTCACTGCAATCATTCAGAGAGATTTGTTCTAAATTTTTGTTTGTAGAGTTTAATTGTTCCCAAACTTATCAGTTCAGCTCTCCTCCAGATAAGGCGTTCAGGGATAAGCCACCCTTTTAAATCAAAACTTCTTAATGAGGGTTAACTCGTTTTAGGTATATTCTGTTACATATAATGACATGTACGGTAAACAGTTTTTGACAATATATGAGCTCTTCAACTTGAGGGTTTTTGAATGTGTTGGGGGAGGCGGTAGGCAGGACCAGTATTCCATAGAGCAGATGTTATTACAATTCCTATAGAAGATTATTATACCCCTTTGAAATTAATACTTAGTAGAGCCGCCTTTCACTTTAACTACAGCCATTAGTATGTTTGGATATGTCTCTTTTAGCTTCTCGCTCCTAGATTGGGAAATATTTGCCAACTCTTCCTGTCAGAATTGTTCGTGTTTAGTCAAATTTCGTGGTGAGCAGCAATTGACTACTGTCTTCATGTTCATCCACATTATCAATTGTGATTATCAATTGGATTTAGACCACTCAAGGACACTCACCGTCCAATCCTTAAGCCACTGCATAGTTTTTTGGCGGTGTGTTTAGGGTCGTTGTCATACTGGAAGGTAAACCACCTGCCCATCTTCAGCTGTCTAGCAGAGGGTTGCAGATTTTCCTCAAGAATTTGGGTGTACTTGCCAGCATCCATTTTCCTTTAATCCTGATCAATTCCTCAGTCCCCACTGAATAGAAAAACCTACAAAACATAATGTTGCCACCAGCATGCCTCATAGTAGGTATAGTGTGTTTTGGGTGGTGTGCTGTGTTTGTTTTCACCAAACAACACTTGCAGTTCAGTCCAAAAAGTTCAATATTGGTCTCATCAACAAAACCTTTTGCCACATGGCGTAAGAATATTCCAAGTGTGTTTTTTGCAAAGCTCTGTGTTCCCCTTTTTCACAAGAGGCTTCTTTCCTGCCACTCTGCCATAAAATTGTTGTCACAGACCGACCAATCTCAGCCATAAGGACTTGTAAGTCCTTCAAAGTTACCATTGGCCTCTTGGTAGCTTCCCTTATGAATGTTCTCCTGGCTCGGTCATCCAGTTTGCAGGGACGGCCTGATCTATGCAAGGTGTTGGTGGTAACATATGCTTTCCAGTTCTTAGTAATGCTGTGAATGGTAGTTAGATATGGTTAAAGTCTTTGACATCTTTTTGAATCCTTATCCTAACTTGTGCCTTTCCACAACTTTGTCCCAGAGCCCTTCTGAAAGCCCCTTTCCAACCATGGTGTACTCTTTGCATTCCCATGAACTACTAGTAATGGACTCATCATGGAACAGCCCATTCTTATGAAGTAATCAAATCCACTACAATTGATGTCAGGTGGAGGGCAATTAGCATGGTGTGTGATCTGGTAAGTGACTGGTTGTACCTGAACAAGTTTATAATGGTTACTCTAAGGGGCTGATCACTTATCAAAACCAGGTATTTCACTAATTACATTATAATAATTTTTCTGAATTTTTGTAAATATTATTTTCACTTTGATTGCGAGGATTATACTGTGTAAATATAGCTGGCAAAAGTTTATATATTTATTTTAATTTTCAGGATATAATGTGACAAAAAGTAAAGATTTTGTCACCGACAGTGTAACAAAGCAAAGAGACTAAATGCACTTGTTAATGAATGAATGACAGCTGGGAATTGTGAAACACAAACAAGACAGGTGCTTGGTGGATGACAATGTTTTGTAATTGTCCTCGAGAAGCAGAACATGTAACTGATCAGTCAATGAATGGCACTGATTAAACCCTCTGCCACTGCCTGAGCCGTGACACATCCATAAATGATGAACCATGTATGAATTACCCATTGTTTTACATAGTACTCCAGAAAAAAAAGAAATTGGACAAATTAATATAGGCTAATCCTTAAAGGTATTATTTGTAGAATTTCAGGCTACTGTACTTTCAGTGACCAGCTTACAAAACTGTACACATTTTATTTGTTGATATTTAAAACCCAGAAAAGTCAGTTTAGATGCGACAATAGTTACCTACACTAATACTGTATGCAGTGTTTCCTTTGCAATGTACAGGAACTGCAATGAGGACATAATGAGTTGTGCTTCCAGAAAAAAATGCATACAGTACATACAAGAATATATATATATGTATATGCATATACACAAACATATATCTTTTTACTCTTGCACACATTCTTTTTTCAAAACACCCAATCCCAAAACATTTACCCTGTATATTTTCTGAAAATTGGAATCAATGACAAAGAGCACCCACTAGAGGACACTCTTTACACATTTTTTGATATTTGGCCTCATCTGCATTATGTGCCATTGATGGAAGCTATTCCTGTCAACACTGACACAGAGTGGCATATCACATTCAACTCCAATTGGTGTTTTTTGTGAGCCCATCCATCACACACCTCTCACATCTCAGCTGTCCAGCTGTGGTCATCTTGATTGGATCATTACAGACTGCGATGGGCACAGAGGTATGTCCCAATCACCTCTGTATGACAGCAACCTCAACTGACTACCTCCACATGCTGCTCCAAAAAGGTATTGTCGTTGATGAGGCTATTGGTTGTAATGTTTGAATTTTTGAATGTACCTGTACATCAGGGGTGTCCAAACCCTTCCATGGAGGGCCTAGTATATGCTGGTTTTTGGTCTTTCCCTTCAATTAGAGGCAGATTAGGACCTAGACTGCCAGGTGAGAGGAGATCCTAACATATTAGTGAGCTACTCCATCAGCCTTGTACATTGTAAAAGTGAAAACCTGTATACACTAGGCCCTCCATGGAAGGGTTTGGACACCCCTGCTCTACATGATATATGCATTGGTCACAGCAATGTCTATAAATTATAAAACTGGTGCCCAGAAATATATTAGAGCATTTGGTCTGACAGGTCAACATTTCATTTTTGTTATATTGCACAAAAGGTTTGGGAATGTTTGTCATTACCCAGGATCAATCCCTATTTGTTTTCTCTGTAAAGTGTCACCATCAAAAGAAACACGTCTGCATGCTCTGAGGGAAGTCTACGTACACAGTATTCGCCTATCACCGCCAGATTAACTCCAAATGGCTCGCTTGTGGAAATGATGGTGGAGCATGCTGGCTGCAGCAAAATTTAAACCAAAGTTATCTGTTCAAACCGAGGACATGATACACCCACCCACATAATGTCCCATGATTGGTTGGTCTGACGCGATTGTCGCAGGAAATTTGCATAAAGTTGGGAAATCTGAACTGTTCATTCACCTGTCACGCCACCCGTTCCACTCGCTCATCACACTTTCCTTCATTTAAATTAATTGAGCCATTGCCCCCATTGTGAACAGTGTGTACATACCATAATGGAACAAATGGAAAAAAAGAGGAAACTACAATAAAGCAGCTCAATGCAGCAGCTCAGTATACCTATATACCTCAGCATACCTATATACCTCAGCATACCTATATACCTAGTACTATACCTAGTAGAAAAACAGGACATTGCACAGTTGCCAAACATAAGGCTTTGCATTAATACGTTTGGTACACAATGTCCTAAACAATACCCAAAGAAAAAACATTTGAAATAAGACAAACAACAAGCTGGCAAAACTACATTGCAATCACAGATTCAAAACAGTCATAATAAACATGAGAAGTATTGATCAAAAACAGAAAGAATGCTAGGATACACTAACAATCGCTTACAGTTATGGATGTTCAGAAAATGTATTTAACATACATTGAAGTACATTGAAGATAGAGTGCTATGTTTATATATTACAGTATATTCAAAGCAGATATGCAAATACATTTTGAGTTTTCCCACAGAGAGTTTATTTTACAAATATGTTTTGAATGAGTTTCCGTGCGGGTCTGTGAGGTGGGTGTACATTTTCACATACCCATGAAATGAAAATCTGCATATATTCTGTCCAATTGCTAGTTAAAATCATGTCTACATTTAGCAGTTGGTAGAAGTTGAAAGTCCTTTTGTTTATTAACAAGTTTCACTTGCTGCCTCAACCATTTCATGCAGCCCACTGGTCCACACAATAAGTTCCAGTATGACAACGTCCACACCTGTCTGTTGCAATGTCAGTAGTAATACTAATAATCTGCATAGTTTCCAGATTACTGTTGTTAGTATAAATTGACTCTCAAACACTGGCCCTTTAGAGTGTTCCTTACTTCAAGGCCCTTTAGAGTGTTCCTTACTTCAAGGTACTACAAACCCATGTACATCAAAGAAAGCACAAGTTTTCTTTAAATTAATCTTACTACAGTATACTGTAGGCAGTCGACTCAGGGCCTGAGCACTTTGGCTCTGCAATAACCAGACGGGTACAGTACGTGTTTAGATATAAACCACAGTAATATGGGCAAACACTGCCACCTTGTGGAAAACTAAAAAAAATTTAAAGCAAGGGAACAGTGTTCATATAGGTTGAGAAAAACTCAAGACCTATGGATTTACTTCAAACAATACTCCTCACAATCCTAAATGTTTACATTTCATACATTACCCAGTTCTGTCTCACTGTTACTGGATAAATATTTGTACAGACTTGCTCACACCACACAAAAATAGAAATAACATTGCAATGAAGGAGAACCATTCAATTCAGTGTGTAACATATTTTGTCAGGAATAATTGAAGATAGGGGAATCATGAGACATGAGTAAGATTACACTACAGATACCAGCTCATTAACTCAACAGAGTAAACTGCAATACTGAGTCATGTCACTAGGTGATGCTGTAAGTTCACAAAATATGTTTTAATAATCACATTCAAACACTCCAACTAAACACAATACATGTTTTGGGGATTTCTACACCCAAGACAACACCCCTCTGTCATCAACGAAACTACAGGTGTAAGTTGAGTGACACAATGGTTAGTTATAATGAAATTCTTCTACAATACCTGGCCAAATAAATAATAAAATCTGTGTGTGTGTGTGTGTGTGTGTGTGTGTGTGTGTGTGTGTGTGTGTGTGTGTGTGTGTGTGTATGAGTGTGTGGATGATGGATGGGGAATGTGGTGTTATCAGGAAGAGCATGTATCACTGTCTGCCACTTTTACACACGGGCTGACAGGACAGTGACACACAAGAACATGGGCGGCAGTCACCCAGACGAGCAGAGCTTCTCATCCTGTCCCAGCTCCACTGCCAAAAATATGTGACATGTTGTCTTCATTAATTCCACCTCTATTTGGAGTTGTTTCTCTCTTCTCTCCTCTGTCTGTCTGTCTGTCTGTCTGTCTGTCTGTCTGTCTGTCTGTCTGTCTGTCTGTCTGTCTGTCTGTCTGTCTGTCTGTCTGTCTGTCTGTCTGTCTGTCTGTCTGTCTGTCTGTCTGAACACACACACACACACACACTTGAACACACCCATATGCTGCTGACACTAATACACTCGCTGACACACTCACACCCACTGATGCACTCACACTCGCTGACGCTGGGAATCATTCACCAGCAACAAACAACCAAAGATTTCAGCACCTCAAACTATATAAAGATGTCAGCTCAAATTGCTTACTAATTAACACTTAAATAGACACAAATTAGATATGCGTGGCTAAAAGCAATTATAATCTCCACAAGTTTTGTGAGTCATTTGGGAAATTAAAACCATGCCTAATTGCTGGAACCAACATTATCTGAGAAATACGGTTTAAGTGATGTCTGTTAGGAAACATTCTTATATATTACTGTATGTGATTACAGCAGTTTTTTCAATTACATGGGCAAATGTTAAATACCATCAATTACCTTGTTTATTGAATTATAAATCAGTCAATTTCAATGTTTTTTGACAAAAGACTAGAAAATGACCCTCAAAGAATGTACACTGACAGTGACCTCTGCTGGACAATAGAACAATACTGAACAAGAAGAGTAAACAGTATAGCTTCAAATAATAAAGGTTTCACTAAACAATATACATATTGTTAATCAAAAAGATATAGTGCATTGAGCATTCTATATAGTAAAGTTCTTGGTGACTGCAAATGTATGTACAGTAAATACATGGTTTGAGCATAAGGGGTTTCAGATATCATATTTTGGCTGTAACATGAGGATGTAACAGTAAACCATCTACATTTTAGAGCTTACATTCAAATATTTATCCTTTAAACATTTGACAAAAAATATGCATTATAAAAAGGGCAGAGCATACTGTAAAATGTATATGCCATTTCGAACGAAAAATAAAATACTATATTATATTCCCTTCTCTAGAAATGTTGTTGTGGGATAATAATTAGAGAGGAGAGAAGTAAAATAACAAAATGGTGAGCGATGTTTCATCTGGGAGTCTAATTATCAAGCTAAGCTGTGACTACATCCACATCAGCCTGGCCCCACCATTAATCTTGTGCTGTCGTCCACTTCACTAAATCCTGCATGTTACACTATCTCCCATTTACTTCATCAGCTCCAGCTACCACCACAGTAATTAATGATTCCTCACGCCCTTCCCTTCTCCGGCTCAGCTCGCCATGTGTCTTGCTGCTAATCACACTCTGAGAGGAAAGAGACCGAGCCTACGGGACGAGCTGCCAGGTTGTTTCCGTCAACAGACCACAGTGGACACACACACACACACACAAATGCACACTCACAATATTAGTCCCTGGGTTGACAATGACAACGAGTTCCATTCTTGGTGACCAGATGACAAGATGGCGACTCTGTGTGATTTATATACTATGTGACAGAATACAGAGTCAGGGAGCAGAACAGACACTCGGTTTGATGAGAGAGTGTTTGCTCTGTAACACATCTCAAACCCAACAGCACCTGTTCTTTTACAGTGGTCTGTCACTTCCTGGCAGTTCTGATACCTAGATATTGTGCTAATGAGAGGGGGGGGTGTCACTCTCTATATTGCACACACAATAAGCGTGTGACAACACACACACACACAAAAGCACAGGAACAAACACACACATAAGCGCACATGCATGCGTGCAACAACTTTCACACACAACTTGTTCTTTTCTTAGTAAAATTGTCTGTAGGGTTTTTGCTCGGTAAAATGTACATTACACTGTTTATATTTCCTCTTGATGATCTTGTATCTTGTTAGATGAACCAGTTTAGAACACCATAATGAATCCAGAGTATAGAACAGGATACAATGGCCTTTCTGCCTTCCTCACAGTGAGAGTTGCTGCCAAACTTCAGTCTGTGCGTTATTTAATTCAATCTGGACTTAGTAGAGCCGAAATGCCCTTGCCCGACTCAGACACTTAATAACACCCCCCAAGAACATTTAATTTCCATTCTGGCACAACAGCGTCATGGCAGCCAAACATTACAGCCGCATTTCAGATCCTCCTCGATCTCTGCCATGCATTTGATTGTAATTCTCATTAAATTGACCGCATCTGAAATCAAAAGCAAAGAGTAAAAAAATGAAATAAAAAGAAACCTAATGGTTAGGCACATGGCTAAGTAAGCATGCCTGTAATGTTGACTCCTTTTCCTCTCTCCGTGTCAATACAAACGGTGCTATAGTGACAGCCGCCACCAGCCAACCAAGTGGACTGCATTAAGCCAGCTCTGCCTGGCTGCACGCATTCATCACTCAGTCCATACTAAGAGAGGAGAGGTGGGTAGGACAGACTGGGGATTACGTCCAGGAATAGGAAGCGTACAGCTTGAAAAATACTTCCGATGGGTTCTAAATGTCTCAGACATCGTAAAGGTCACATCCTAAATTGCTAGAAGGACACACTACAACATCATGTTGACATACAGAATATAAGGGAATAAAAACATGACAAAACTCAACTTCATACTGACTATCACAGCCCGGCTAAGTGTAGCCTTATAAAGTATAAAATAGAAGAAAATAGCTTGAATAGCTCATAAAACAAAAGACTTCTCAGGACTCCTCTTTCCTTCTTTTCAGTAAAACCCCTCACCAGCCCTCTTCCACTTTAATTACTCTTGATTATTCCTGATTCTGTCTTGTCAGAGAGATGTTACACTCCAAAACAAAGACACACTTGCACAGGAAAAAAAGAGGAAAGAAAGGAGACAAAACATTCACCGGATACCGATTTGCATGAAAATAAGCCTCAGTGTTCCAGCAGGAAAAACGGGATTGAAATGAGGACTTGCCAAGAGCGTGGTGGTGTAATTAGCATTTGACCAAACAAACGAGCTTCAACAGAGCTATAATTAAGCAGGCCTGTAATTAGGTGTATGCCCTTATCATAATGATCATGGTTAAAATGGTGTGATGGCTGCCAGTTGATTATTAATGGTGTAACCCCATACTGCACGCTGCCTGCATGGGAATCAGTGTGTCACGACTGTCAGGCTAGAGAGCAGCCCTTTGTTTATAAAATACATTAGGGCCCAAATTAACACAGGTTGACAGGGGACACAAAGAGTCTTGTTCTGCAACTAAAGGGAGTAGGAAACTAACTGCTCTAGCTTGACTACACTTACAAACTCAAACTTCTAACAAGGGGTCTTAAACCCATAGTGCGTGCCATCCTGCTGGAAAGGGATTTCATAAATATAACCAAATTATTGTTGCTAGTAACAGTTTTGGATCAATTTAGGTTTGGTTTAAGGGTACATTTTTGAAGCAATATAATTTGAAAACTCCTATTTTCTGACACTTTAAACTGCCTTTTGGTAATCTCTGATACTGTACTGTCCCATCCATTGAAGGGTTATTAATATGACCATTGGATATTTCCTCGGACCTCATATAACGCAATAAGTGAGCACTGGAGAATTATAATTTATATTCCCTTTCCGTAAAACCCACCATCACGATTACAAGCCTCAACTGCAATTTTAGGAATGATTGGCTATCCTTTGCCCCCCAAGAGCCAGTTAAACATTCAGACATCCAGCTGTAAAACTTGTGATTCAGCCAGCTCAGAGCAGAACAATTTCACAGCAGTCCTAGATGAAGGGCTATCTGCAACAGCAGGGCTGGTGATTGGATAGATATGATGGCTTATTTAAGCCAATAGCAACAAGTGAATAAACATTTGATACAGTACGTGGAGGGATAGATTAAAATCAATAACTAGTAATGGGAAGAGCAGATTGTGCTATTTTGATGGATCTGTGCATAACAGACAGGTGAATCTAGCCTGCGATGTTTATTCTTCTACATTATATTTCAGATCTTATGTAGTATTCCCGCAGCATCTATACTTGTGGGTCTCACACCAAGAATAATAAAGAACTTGGAGCCCATTGCACTGGGCATGGATGAAAACCTTCCCAGGGAGACATGTACTGTAGTACATCTGGTTGTGCTATGGTAATGTAGTATAAGTCCAATTTCCTGGATATACTCCTAATCTAGAGCAGTGGTTTTCAAACCTCTCTCCTTGGGGCACCCCCGACGTTCCACAGTTTAGCTGTAGCTGCTGAACTAGCTCACTGTATTCATTAATCAAGGGGCTGCTAATAAGCAGATGAGTTCAATCAGGTGTGCTAGCGCAGGAAAAAAACGACTGGTGTTCCCAGAGGAGAGGGTTGAAAACCATTGCTCTAGAAAACTCTGGAAAACTCTTTTATAAACGGATCACGGAGAACCTTTTGAAAATAAAATGTCTGGTTCCCGTTAGAATTGTTTTGTATTGAGGATTCTACATGGAGCCCAAGATGTTTGTAATTGGATAGTTGTACTACTTTTATTTTAGGTCAAAGCAGAGAACATGCTAAATTGTACAGGTGCTCCAAGTAAGAATCTTTCAAGAACAATTATGATGGTGGTGATGGTGTTTATTGTTACATTCCCTAATAACCAACCCGAAAGAATGTCAACAGTGATTGTGGTGATGATGATGATGATGATATTGATGACAACGATAAGCTTGAGTACAGTGGTGTTAGAGAGCAGGAGCCCTATGAACTGACGGATGGTAGTGTAAAGAACGAAGTCAGCAAGGATCGTGTGGATCATTGCCTTATTAATGGCTCCGTCAAATGCAATGAGGAATGGTTGCATTGTCATCTCCAGCCCCTGGGTGCAGACGAATGGCTGTTTCAGGATGGGAAGGGGAAGAGCTTCCTCATACGATGTGGTGAGCACTAATCCCTCACATTTCCATTGTTGGATGCACTACCATGGAGTACCTCAGTTTCAGTCCCACTATGAACCATTCACAACATCTCCAGGGCTTTCTCACATACAGTAGGCCACACA
This sequence comes from Umbra pygmaea, assembly GCA_016801145.1. NCBI lineage: Eukaryota > Metazoa > Chordata > Actinopteri > Esociformes > Umbridae > Umbra > Umbra pygmaea. The sequence goes on from JACXGM010000040.1 coordinate 104,358, forward strand.
TACACAGTGGAACATAGGCATACAGATGTTGTAACGATACATTGTTCTTACATCGGCCAAATATGTAAGTCCCGTTTGCCAAAACATCACATGGAGAAAGTTTACTGAGTGCGTTTTTAGATCTTGTGTCAATAATTATGTGATTTAAAGAAATCAGTGTTCCTCTCAGATCATCTTTGACCATTAAAACATTTACGTTAAAGGGGCACTGTATAATTTATTCCCCGCATGGGAACTAGGCAATAACAATTTGATATGAAAACCAATTCATATCATATACGTTTTGCAATATTCAAAACATATTGTATATTTTGCTAATGATTATCATTTATTTACCCCATTTCTTTTACCCCATTTCTTTTACCCCATTTCTCTCCACTCCATGTGAGATCTCTTCACCATGCCTTGTCAGCAGCTCCGCAACTCCTTGGACATGTGCGGTATGGTGAAGAGATCTCACATGGTTCCTCCAACCACATGTCGCCAAGCCATCCGATTCTTGTCAAACTGCTCATCCAACACGGAGGCGTTTTGTGAGCTCATGCACAAGAGGATTATATTCACCAGTAGGGGTGGCACGGTTCACAAAACCCACGGTTCGGTTCGTATCATGGTTTTAGGGTCACAGGTTTCGGTTCTGTACGGTTGTTGTTGTTATTTTTTCTTTTAATCTTAACACTCCAGAAATTATCTATTTATTTATTTGTTCGTTTATTTAATCGGGACAGTGCACATTAATGAAAACTCTTACACTTCTGTATAGACTGTAAATGAGCCAGATTATAGCATGAATGCAAATTTTCATCTGTAGTCCCGAGACAGGAAGACAACACACAAAAGGGACAATATGTGATATACAATATCAATCAAGAAACATATAAACGCATAAATATGCATTCAGACAAATTACATTACATTGATAAAAATTAGTCAAAATGAGAACATGACTGGGAACTTTTAAGATACTGTTTAAGATACTTTTTAAATGTGCAATAAGTGGGACATTCTCTAATATTTGATGGGAGGCTGTTCCAAAAGTGACTTCCTCTGATAGACAGAACACTTTGTCCAAAGTTTGTTTTTCTATATGGGATCTCTAGATCTCTTCTAGATGAGGCTCTGGTACAAAAACTTCTGTCAGTCCTTGGTTTAGTATATGTAGAAAGTGGGGTGGGGCTAGTCCGTGAAAAACTTCATCAATTAAATGGCTATTTTTAAAATAAATAAAATTTTAGAATTTGATTGTATTTTGTTGATATAGGCTGTTGATCAATTTTTTATAGATTTTTTTAATAACATTTCTATAGGTTTTAAAATTGTGTCTCCAGTGAGAGACCAGCTATTAATACAGTAATCTATGTGTGAAAAAATCATTGAGTGTAGGAACATTTTCACAGAAGTAGTTGTCATTGATGTTCTGATTTTTTAAAAGTTGTGTAGATTGAATTTAATTGTGTTAGATATGAGTTTAATGTGTTTTTTAAATTGAGTGTTGGGTCCAGTGTGACCCCGAGGTACTTGAACTCTTCAACAATGTCAAGTTCCTTTTCCCCCAGGAACACACTGGACCGCTCCAGTTTATGGATTGTTTTGTGAACATCATAGCAACAGTTTTCCTTTTGTTTAATAGTAGGCAGGATTTAAGGAGCCAATGCGGTATATTCTCCAGGGCTGATATGAGGATGGAACATGCTTCCTGTGTGCTATTAGCAGGTGTAAAAATGACGGGAAATTGACTTTTTGACAAACATTTGGCAAATCATTTATACGTATATACAGAAAACAATACTGGTCCCAAAATAGAGCCTTGTGGAACCCCTGCTGGACATTCAAGGTAAGACGACATAGTGCCACCAATACACACAGATAGTCTTCTATTAGACAAGTATGATTGAAACCAAGATAGAGCATCTTCGGCAAAATTGAAGAGAGTAAGTTTAGACAGAAGGGCTCGATGGTCTATGGTATCAAACGCCTTTTTTAAATTTAAAAAGACTACACCAACACAGGTGGTTTTAAATATACTCCAGCATATGATATAAAGCTTAAAAGACCACTACGGCGCAAAATGAACCTAGGAGTCAATAACACATGGGTAACAAGTCGACCATTCTTAGGGATATGTTGACATGCTACTCGATACGGCCAGTTTTATTTGCGAACTGATAATTACCTTACAACGCTACTTGTAAGGGGATAATTGAAGTAAAAAAAAATCACTATTTTATAACACTCCAAATAGCTCCACACTGACATGGTAGCATAATGAGGGTCACTACATGCAAACCAAAGCATTGAGAACATTGAAAGTGTACAGACAGTTTACAACAAATATACACTCACCTAAAGGATTATTAGGAACGCCCGGTCAATTTCTCATTAATGCAATTATCTACTCAACCAATCACATGGCAGTTGCTTCAAAGCATTTAGGGGTGTGGTCCTGGTCAAGACAATCTCCTGAACTCCAAACTGAATGTCAGAATGGGAAAGAAAGGTGATCCAAGCAATTTTGAGCGTGGTATGGTTGTTGGTGCCAGACGGGCCGGTCTGAGCATTTCACAATCTGCTCAATTACTGGGATTTTCACGCACAACCATTTCTAGGGTTTACAAAAAATGGTGTGAAACGGGAAAAACATCCAGTATGTTCTGTGGGCAAAAATGCCTTGTTGATGCTAGAGGTCAGAGGAGAATGGGCTGACTGCTTCAAGCTGATAGAAGAGCAACTTTGACTGAAATAACCAATCGTTACAACCGAGGTATGCAGCAAAGCATTTGTGAAGCCACAACACACACAACCTTGAGGCGGATGGGCTACAACAGCAGAAGACCCCACCGGGTACCACACTCATCTCCACTACAAATAGGAACAAGTGGCTACAATTTGCAAGAGCTCACCAAAATTGGACACTTGAAGACTGGAAAAATGTTGCCTGGTCTGATGAGTCTCGATTTCTGTTGAGACATTCAGATGGTACAGTCAGAATTTGGCATAAACAGAATAAGAACATGGATCTCATGCCTTGTTACTGCTGTGCAGGCTGGTGGTGGTGGTGGTGTAATGGTGTGGGGGATGTTTTCTTGGCACACTTTAGGCCCCTTAGTTCTAATTGGGCATCATTTAACTGCCACGGCGTACCTGAGCATTGTTTCTGACCATGTCCATCCCTTTATGGCCACCATGTACCCATCCTCTGGTGGCTACTTCCAGCAGGATAATGCACCATGTCACAAAGCTCGAATAATTTCAAATTGGTTTCTTGAACATGAGTTCACTATACTATAATGCCCCCCACAGTCACCAGATCTCACCCCAATAGAGCTGCAAGATGCTATCCTATCAATATGGGCCAACATTTCTAAAAAATGCTTTCAGCACCTTGTTGAATCAATGCCACGTAGAATTAAGGCAGTTCTGAAGGCGAAAGGGGGTCAAACACAGTATTAGTATGATGTTCCTTATAATCCTTTTAGGTGAGTGTAGTTTAAAAGACTGTACGCTATACAGGCTCCAACTTGGCAAAACAGTCTCAACCAGTCGAACCAAAAAAAATCTGCTCAATATATCAAATAATCGCACCGATTATTGTCTAGTGTACTTACTCGGTAGATAATTGTCGATCTGGTCCTTCCGGTATGGGTTGCTGCTTCCAATTTATTTTTGGAACATGGAAAAAATGGAATGACGGAGTTGTCGTCTCCCTCTGATGACTCGGAGGGGAAGCTATTGGAAAACCCTGCCATGTCATCATCCTCTTTCATCAGGATTCCTGGCAGAGGGTCTGTGAAGCAAAACATCTCCAGTTCAGTTAGGTTTGATGGTTGCCAAGCATGGACAACCCGCTTCAAATCACCCCACAAATTTTCAATGATAGGGGACTGGGATGGCCATTCCAAAATATTGTACTTGTTCCTCTGCATAAATGCCAGAGTAGATTTTGAGCAGTGTTTTGGGTCATTGTCTTGTTGAAATGTGCAGCCCCGGCATAACTTCAACTTTGTGACTGATTCCTCTACATTATTCTCAAGTATTTGCTGATATTGAGTGGAATCAATGCGACCCTCAACTTTAACAAGATTCCCAGTACCGGCACTGGCCACACAGCCCCACAGCATGATGGAACCTCCACCAAATTCTACTGTGGGTAGAAAGTGTTTGTCTTGGAACGCTGTGTTCCTTTTCCGCCATGTATAACGCCCCTTGTTATGACCAAATAACTCCATCTTTGTTTCATTAGTCCAGAGCACCTTCTTCCAAAATGAAGCTGGCTTGTCCAAATGTGCGTCTGCATAACTCAAGCAACTCTGTTTGTGGCGTTTGTGCAGAAATGGCATATTCCGCATCACGCTCCCATACAGTTTCTCCCTGTGCAAAGTGCGCTGAATTGTTGAACAATGCACATTGACACAGTCTGCAGAAAGATGATGTTGTAGGTCTTTGGAGGCGGTCTGTGGGCTGTTTTTGACCATTTTCACCATCTTTTGCGTTTGCTTCTCCAATATTTTACTTTGCCTGCCCCTCTGGCTTTAACAAGAACTGTGCCTGTGGTCTTCCATTTCCTCACTATGTTCCTCACAGTGGACACTGACAGCTTAAATCTCACCATAATTTTGAACAATCTTTGTTTTCAGGTCATTTGAAAGTTTTTTCAGGCCCCCAGGATGTCACTCTTCAGAGGGGAGTCAAAGGAACAACAACTTGCAATTAGCAACCTTAATTACCTTTTCTCATGATTGGATGCACCTCTCTATGAAGTTCAAGGCTTAATGAGCTCACAAAACCAATTGTGTATTCCAAAGAATCAGTGCTAGGTAGTTACAGGTATTCAAATGAACTAAATGACAAGGGTGCCCAAATATATGCACCTGTCTAAATTCGTTTTGATGCATATTGCACATTTTCTCTTAATCCAATGAACTTCATTTTACTACCAAAATATTACTGTGTCCTTCAGTTATTTGATAGATAAATCAAAATGAAATTGCTGATCCAAACACCCAATTATTTATAAATGAAAATCATGGAAATTGGCAGGGGTGCCTAAACCTTTTCATCTGACTGTAGAGCTTTTTGACCCAAACCGATGAACCATTTGTGGTACAAATTGAACTCAGCCTAGTCTCCCTAGAGTAACAGTTAGAGGCAGTATCATGCTATGGGGATGCTTCTCATCAGTTGGGACTGGTAATCTTGGTAAGGTTAAAGGAAGAATTTTGCAAGAGAATATCCACTAAAACCAAAGTTTGGGAGACTTTTCAGCAGGACAATCATCCCAGGCACAAGTCCAAAGCAACATTAGAGTGGCTGAAGAACAAAGAAACATATGTCCTATAGTGGCCTGAATTTCACTTCACAGATGTCTTCCAAACTAGTGCAATTTTCAAGATGAATAGGCCAAAATCACTTAAAGGAACAATATGTAGTTTTCCAAAACAATAACAAACGAGGTACTTTGCATTAAAAAAGCAAACATCACTATACTTATATTATATAGGTATAAGTATACTTATATTATATATATTTGTTAGTTGTGTACTTACATTATCCCAAATGTTTCCACCAACTTTCACACAGAGAAATTTGTAATTTAATTCGAAGACACGGGAAGTTTCATGTTGTCGCTCATCAATGGTGTCATATAACCTTTGACTCTTCTAGTTGCTTTAAGTTCCAGGGAACCGCCAAACATAACGTGAATAAAGTTATAATGTATTTAACAATACATTACCTTGTCAGTTAACATTTTTTCGGCCAGAGACACTAGATTGGCAGGTTGTCACTGACGACGACAACAAAACTCATTATCCAACGTTACATCTCGACGTCATCAGAGTACATGTTTTGCTATTGTTTTAATTGAGAGACACCTAGTGGCCAAAAACGACATATTGTATGTTTAAACACTGTGGGCATTTTAACACTGTGCGCATCATAGCATGTATATTATTGTTTTGATGATACAGTTGATACAATGTTGGATTTTGTTTTCTTTAACTGTTCTTGGGAGGTAAAAAATATTTCATGTTGGTTGTGTTATCGCAATGTGTGCAACGTCCACACTGTAATTTCCATTGGCCAGGCCCAGGGGCCAGATTTCTGTTTCATGTTAATGAATTCTAAAAGGCCAATTGAAAAATGAAATTGTTTTTATATTTTGTTTTCAAACACTAACTCTCAAAATCAATTATTATCAGTGATATTGGTTTTATGTTGGGATATAGTTGTAAGAAAAAATATCTTACCAGATTCAGTTTATGAACGTTAGTATCGGTGTTACATTTTCAGTTACCTTCTGGCCTTCCCTATTAAAACACATAGTTAACCATTTCTTCTGCATGTGTGCACAACCTCACCAGAGTCAAAGGAGTCTATTCTTGCTATGCTCTGCCTCATTTAAGGTAAAACGAGAGTGGATTCAGATTGAGCCTCAGGAAACGGGGATTCTTCATCCCTTTCCCAACCCTTACCCTGACCAGACTTGACATGAGAAATAGTAGCCAGTCCTGACAGCATTTCTGAGATATTGTGGTTTATTTTGTCACCCAGGCATGCCATCTGTGCCATTCCAATAGAGACTCTGAGCTCAGGCTGCTGTAGGGGAGAGGGCACGAGGCAGAGGGTCCCTCAGTAGCTATGCAGCCACAGCAGGTCATTAGTCAAATTGCCTAATGAGAGAGAATACAAATGGCCCCCTACTCTGACAGGAGGAATTTTGGAGGTGTCAAAGCTCCTGACCCGTGCTATGAGAACAGATGATAGCACGATGCTATTTTCAGATTATTTTAATGACTATGGCTCTATAAATTTCACTCCTTTTTTCCAATCTTTTTTCATTCCTCTAGACAGACACGAAAAAAAAAAAGAAGATGTTTCTTTTCATAATTTCTGTAAAAGAAAAAGTTGAGCTTGATTCTACTGAATATATTAACTACATTACGGCACATCCAAATGCATTGCAATTGTTCTGTTATTCAAATGATGTTCGCTATTTATTTGAAACCGCTCATTTCAATTATACATACAAAAATATATAGGTTATTTTGGACGCTTAGCCTAATTCGCACACTTAATGGCAACCCATCTAACATTTAACAGGGTCCAGCTAAAAAGCAGATCCCAAATACATTTTTTTTTAATTGGAGAAAATGATTTAATGCTCATATAAAAAAGTGGTTTCAACAAGTTTCACAGGTAGTCCCAGGCAGATTGGAGAGCTTGGTTATCCTTTACCCTGCAGTTGGACGTTAGCCCAAGTGGATGTGTATGTGTGGCTGTAGATCTTTAATTGGAGCTACCTAAAACTCTTTCTCTAATTAAGCTTTAATTAGTGAAAGAGTGGAGGCAAAATAGAGGAATATTTAGCAATGAGGGAAATAATTTACTTTTCCATCGGTGTGACCCTTGAAAATTAATACTGGCTTTGGAGTTAGAGTCAATCCTAGTCAAGCGCCAGTCCATCAGTCTATCAAAAAGTGTGAAGACCCATCAACACCTACAGTGACTTGGCCCCAAAGCTCCAAGACAGTGACCAGAGCAGGAATGTAGTTCATGAAAAACTCTCTTTCTTACACTTGCAATGAACAGTAAAAAAACAGAAACCTAGAAATATATAAAATAAAAGCTTGGCAATAATGACCATTCTTGCATTTTAGGATCTGGTCCCGTTTTTTTTAAATTAAATTTTACAATACCAGAACAATTTGATGATTTGTGTGTAGTAATTACACCGCAGAATCAAACTTCACATTTAAAGTGTGTCGCCAATCTAGGCTGAACATGCGGACCACTTAGCGCAGGTCTGGGAATTGAATAAGCACCAGAACTTGATAAGGAACACCTTGTCTTTAAAGGCTCAACAATGGCACCCGGATTGAGCCCCAGCTGTAGTTGCTGGTAAATGTGCTGGAGAATCTGTATATAAATGGGGTACGCCTCTCTGGACAAGCGTAAAAGCTGGCATAGGGCTGACAGTAAATTGCATGCGCCGGATGGGACACAGCAGAAGGCACAATTACACAAATCCCCTCTTAATTAGTGGTTCTGTGGGCATACTAACCCTAATGATGCAAGGGATAGACCCCAAAAAAACTAACTAGAAACACTCCAGAACACTGGAGATAAGGGCACATGGCCTAGTACCCCCTGAAACGATCAAAGAGTGACTTTGGTTACACTGTAATCAGAGCAGCTGTACACTATAGGAAGCCACGGTCCCCATGCTGCCCGCACACCCCCCACCCTCACGATCACAGTTGTGGGTGGCGTTATTAAGTTTTCTACGCTCACAGTAACATGCAATGTAAAGTGGCATCTCACATGGTGAGTAATGAGCTGTGCCAGGGCAGAAACAGGAGGGATGACAGCCAGAAAGGACTTCTTGGCAGCCACTAAACTGGGCCTCAACCAATTCATCATCCCACTAAACCAATCCACCAATGCCGCCACACCATTTGTCATTAATTATGCTAATATGCACACCATTACTCTCCTGGTGAAACAGGTGATGGTTATTAGTTAAAGCCTTTTGGATAGGTTGACACTTCAGAGTGTGTTTGGTACACATCAATGTGCAGGTCAGTATTCGGCTGCGGGTGGGTGGGGCCGGAGTGTTTTGGTTGGGGAGATATAACTGTTGATTAGGTTTCAATGTAAATTCCATTGTTTAACCATTCAATGCAAGTTTATTGAGCTCCTAAAAAGAGACTTCCTGACTTGTATCCAATCATTTGGGAACCGCTTCTTAATTAAGCCCATAGTTATGTTATGCCCAATCACAAATGAATCTATTACTGCAAAGTGGTCTGTTTGATTGAACATTTCTAAAGCACACTTCACAGTCCTCGTAGACAACCGAAACTATTTAATAGAGCTCCAGATGTGCTTTTTTTATTTGTCCGATTTAATTTACCTATTGACTCCATTCAAAGATCGACTTTCATTAAAAACAAACATTTAGTAATTTTTTTAAAATGTTGCAGTGACGTAACTGAAGTTTTTTTGGGAAATACCGAACGCGCTGTGAAGATTTTTTTGTGACTGTCGTGTCAAAAACTTGATCGGCACACCACGATTTAGGGGTCTGGAGTGTAGCATTAAAACATCTTTAAAACATTTTTGACCATAAATGTCATTAAATTATATTGAACAACTGGATTTGTTTTATGTAATCACAGATATTATATTTATATGACCAATTTTTAATTACACTTGTGCTAGTTATGCCTGCTGTACCTGACAATGACACACCAGAATCAACCCTTCATAAGTGTTTTTTTTTACCAGGTAAGCCTTTTGAGAACCGGATCTGATTTGCAGTGAAAAACAGGCCAAGGCATAAAAAAGATGACACAATGAACAATACTCAAAAGAAAATATACCCAATGGACATAATGAGAATAATAAAACATGAATTGAATTCCAAGGAAGAACAGAGAACAAGTACACTAAGAATATGACTTCAGAGTCCAGTCTCACCTGCAAATGTAATGCTTTTCAGATTAAGTTATTGGTGTCTAATGAGGTTATAAAACATTGAATTAAAAAAAAGAATTGGTATACACTGTACAGTTATATGAAAATTATATTATATAAAAAAATATACATAATTATAAAATAACATTATGATTTGATGAGCTGTGAAGTTGAAATTAATTAACAAATGAAATGAATTATACATATGAAAACAAAAATGGTTAAAAAAAGAGGACAGCATCCTTCACGGGTACATTCAATGTATAAGAAAGCATGCTTTTAGCTCTATCCTGCATTACTCTTCACACTAAATCATTTGTTTTTAAATCATGTATAAAAATGTTATGCTTCACGGAATAGCTTTCTATCTGACATATAGAACAATTTCGTTGTGCATAAATGGCTTTCAATTTAGAATAATCTACAGCAGAACATAGCAGTAAATGTACCCAATACTGGGAGCTAAGTTTTCTTCAATTTAGCTAAACCGTTCATGTGAACTTTGGATGGAGTCCTTAATAAAGAAAGAAACAAAGGTGCTGCTAAGCCATTAAATTAGAACAACTTGCTGGTTACTTTTGTGTCAGTAGCCAGAGGTTGTGTATTTTAATCCCTCAGCCTAAATAACATTGCTATTATAAAATATAGCCACACTAGTGCAAAGACTGTTGAAATACTTGCTGGGATGAGATTAGAGCTGGAGATTAACAGAGGCTCTGCTCCATCTGCAGAGTATAACCCAGCAAGCTCAGCTTATAAAGAGATTAGATGGAACTTTTGTTTGAAACCTGATGAGAATCCTCTTAAGGAAAGTGGTGGGCAAAAAAAATAAATCTTTTTTTTCTTTGTGTTAGTCAAACAAAAAATGGTGTAGTTAAGAAAAAAGAGAACATAGTTTCGCATAATCAGTTAGCACCATCTGGAACAATTAACCAAATTCTGCAGAATTCAGAAGATCAGTCATATTGGCTTATTAAAGATCCAGAATTATTGTAATAAATCCTTGGAAAACTAAAGCGCGCCCCAACCTGTCACGACTATTTTAACTTCAAATACAGTGGAATGCTTGATAAGGCTGAAAAGAGATTAATATATGCAAATTATGTCGAGCATTTAAAAGCCCCCCAACAACTGTCTCTTTTTTCTGTCTCTTATTACGAGGCTTTATGTTTTATTCATACACCAACTCACCTGTCATTTCATAAGCTATATTATGAGGTTATTATTAAACAGAGTAAAGTGGCACTTTAATTGGAAACCTCCATTGCTTTTTCTCATTATTTGGAGCAAATTAAAAGCAGATGCACATATCTTAATAAGAATTCTTATATCGGTTCTAGAAAATCTAAAGTCATTGTCATACTTTTGCCATGATATTTTGCAAACCCTTGTGCATTTTATATATTCCTTATTTTCTCTCTAAAGGATGAACAGTCAGTCTTCTGTTTGTTAAATGAATTTATTTTAATAGATTGGGAAATAATTGAACTCTATATTATTTCAAGACTAATGTCAGGATATGTTGATTAAAGCAACAGATATGTTAATGTATTACTTTACAAAACTATCTTTTTGTCATGAAGATGTCTGCTGAATATGAAATGCTGTTACCGCAATGCATAATAAACACAATCATCTTATTATGTTAATTTGTGTTATATAGCTAGAGAAAGAAATTAAAAGTCAGGCTACTTACATTATTCCAAATATTTTATGTATATACATGTGTATATACACACACATAAATACATACATAAATACATAAATACATACATACTTACATATTTACATACTTACATACATACATACATACATACATACATACATACATACATACATACATACATACATACATACATACATACGGTGGAGCAGCATTACTGCAGATATTAGGTGTTTTGAAATTTAATTATAATACCATTGTAGATGACGTTGGATAAAAAAAGATTAACCTATTCATAAATGCACATTTCACGAAAAGTACCTAGAGGAA
>JACXGM010000041.1:0-12129 GCA_016801145.1 Umbra pygmaea
CTCTCTCTCTCTCTCTCTCTCTCTCTCTCTCTCTCTCTCTCTCTCTCTCTCTCTCTCTCTCTCTCTCTCTCTCTCTCTCTCTCTCTCTCTCTCTCTCTCTCTCTCTCTCTCTCTCTCTCTCTCTCTCTCTCTCTCTCTCTCTCTCTCTCTCTCTCTCTCTCTCTCTCTCTCTCTCTCTCTCTCTCTCTCTCTGTCTGTCTCACTCTCTCGGCCCCAAAGTCAATTTGTTTACAGTAATTTTGAAGGGGAATTATTTGCCATAATCGGCAGCCCTGATGAAGGTCAGCTCCTTTGAGGGGACGTGGTGGTCCCAGAGAGATGGTCTTCTTTCAGAAGCTCTGCTGAGCAATTAAGAAAAGCAAATGTCAGTCGTCCAGACCTCAGAGATGAAATTCAGTAAGAGGTGATTAGCATGAAGTCAACAGATCCTGTTAAAGTCAGATTTCCTGAATTGTGTGCATGTGTGTGTGTGTGTCGGTGCGTGCGTGCTCTCTTCATGGGGAGAAAGCAAACATAACCTGGACAGATCCAACAGCAAAGCAAACAAAGGAAGATGCCTTGTCTGTAGTGATCCATACAACAACGGCAGATGGTAATTCACTTCTGGTGAACTGGAGTGATTATATGACTACAGCAATGTGGTGTAATATTACAAAACGTTCAAAGAATCCATGCAGTTCGCGTTGTATTAAAAACATATATTGATGTGAAGATATTACATTTAATAGTGCTGTTTTATGGTATGCTGTCATGCTATGCCTGTTGTAAACATGGTGTCAGGGTGAACACCATATTAAGGCAATGCATCAAATGACAGTGAGAGTTTGGCATGAGCCCGCTCAAATTAGATTATAGTAACACATAGCACTTTGAAGAATGGCACAGCCATGTAGGTAAAGTCATGGCAGATGAAAAGCACAGTGATAAACAATGTAAAATGAATTGAATTCATCACAAAAGGTGAAAAAAAATAATATGAGCCTGAATAATTCATGAATTTATTCATGTTGTGAAACGTGAAACTGCATTCTCAACAACATGCCAGAACGCAGGGAACAAAGACAACGGGCTGACGTGAAACCGACAACACAGCTTTGACATGTCATTTCCATTCAACAGCATTATTCTTGACTCATTTGAGATGTGTTCAACTCGCAAATTCTACTGTACATGCAAAGATACGCTTAATCAATTTAGATTGTTACATTTGCCCTGTCATATCATTTGCCACATCAAATCATTTCCCCTCACAAGCCCAGCGCTTAGCCTTTTTGATGCGGGGCATGCAAAGGGTCTGCTTAAATACATAATTCCAACATGCTGATGAATGATTTTTATTATTCTGCCTAAATTGACAAATTCATCATATTTTCTTCAGGTTTATAACCAAGATATGTCTTTGTACTGGGATAAAGACATCAGCCTGTGTAGAAGAGTAGATCCTGAATAGGCTCTTGTTTCTGTGTGTTAAGCAGCCACACCGTGCATCAAGGCCATCAGCCCCAGTGAGGGATGGACAACAGGGGGGGCCACTGTCATTATTATCGGGGACAACTTCTTTGATGGCCTGCAGGTCGTGTTCGGAACCATGCTTGTCTGGAGCGAGGTACAGTATTTTGCTCATCAACAATTTTTTTCAACTAAATTATTTTAAAGTCCTTCTTTTGTGTCTTATTGTTCATTAAAAAATATTTATTTTATTAACATTGTTTTTTGGGATGGGGTGTCATTTTATTATTTGTATTTCACTGGACAGTAGGAAGCAGTGGCTAGGGGGACAGGAATGTAGGCGGAGACAAAGAAGAGTACAGACAGTGGCCTAGCCACATCTGTGTATCGGAGATGGGAGCTTAGACCAATAGACTAACCCTGGAACCTGTGTCTTATTTTTACAGAATAGATTGGTTTAAAACAGTTGAAAACTGAATGATAAATAACTAAAGTGATACTATTGATTTCTTAGTTTGTACAAGATGCTAGTAGTCAGACTCAAGCTGTTCTTACACCCTGTGTTTCAGCTTATCACTCCTCACGCCATCCGCGTCCAGACCCCTCCCAGGCACATCCCTGGTGTGGTGGAGGTCACGCTGTCCTATAAGTCTAAGCAGTTTTGCAAAGGAGCTCCAGGGAGATTTGTCTACACTGGTGAGTCAGGTTGTTCACCTTCCATTCCCTGATGCTGGGTCCCCTGACTGATCGTGCTCTCTTAATGAAACCCACACTGTTCAAATACTGTGAAAAGACACACTTCCTAGAGGTGTTCTGTGATGTAATTGATTGACAACAAGGCTGCCTTACATACTTAGCTTACCCCAGTTATTTTAAGTCCATAACTCTGTTGGAAACGAGGAAGCACGTTCTGAGTATTGAAACAGGGCTCCAGTGTCGAGCATTAATGTTGGGCTAACTAGAGCCCTCCTCTCGCGGGCTGGAATGTTGAATGTGTGAGAACTGCACCGCCAGCCAAAGGTGTTGTTTGGTGAAAGTGCAACTTGATCTGTAAACTGCCATTAGAACGAACGGCTGCCAGGTTCGGTTAAAATCAGCTCACTTCACTCTGCCAATTTGATGCATCTGTTAATTAGCAGATTTGAAGAATTTATTCACATTTAAAGAAAAACATTGACTGAAGTAGAATGAAATAGGATGTGTGTGTGTGTGACAGTGTGTTAGTCCACAAGTAAAGTTGGCTAACAGAGGGTAGCGTCAGTGGTGGAATCTGTCATCTTTGGTGAGGGGGCAGAGGGTATTGGGGTCAAGACCTGGAAGCCTCTGTCTCCCCCACCCCACCCAGACCTGGCCATGAGTACAAAGCTAAAAAGTGGGGTCCTTCCATCCCGGGACAGCTGTTTCTCATCAACCCCCCCAACCCTACTCTCTTCCCTTCACCCCTGCAGTCTGGCAGGCTGGCAGTGCCGTGTTTATCCTCCCTGGCAGAAGTAGAGCAGAGGCCAACGACACACCGCGATAAAGAAACAAGAGGGCAGTGTGCTGACTGCATGTGTGCGTATGTGTGCACGCGCGTGCGCGCGTGTGTGTGTGTGCGCGCAAGCTCGTGGCGTGCACGCGTGTGCAAAGCCTGGACAAGTGTATAAGTTAAGACATTAATGTCTTCTATAGCAACATGGTGAAAGTGCCAGGTCCCCTAAGAACAGACCCCATTAGTCACACGGGCTAAGCGTACAGGGATGATTACCATACGGTTTTTACTCTGGGAATGTGTCCCCATATGGATCCCTGTTGATTTTCTTCCTTCTTCGTTCCTTGGTTCCAACTCTGTTCCAGTTAGTAGAAAGATAAAATTACCCAGGGAGGCTATAGCAGTGCAATTGATTAGTGGGTTGAATTAAAAGCTAGAGCCTTCTGCCGTTCCCTGCGTGGATCACCCTGAGCGTACCAGGGTCGACGTGAAAGAATGAAACTGTTAGCGAGCTCCTGACACTTAAAGACAGATTAACAGGGACTCCATGTGTACCGTAATTGCTAGTTGATAGGGGGACATTACCTCTTGGACAGCTAAGTAGGTTACATCATGGACGAGGATGGAGAAGAGCTACATATAATGTAATTCTTTCATCTGAAAGGCACATAACATGTCACTTCGGTGGCCCGGGCAACGTGTGCATATCAAAGGGCTATTTATCTAGGCTGTGCTTCAAGCGTGACTTTGCAGCATGCCATTGAGAGAAGCGCTTTTAGACCTTTCATGTTGACTCTTCTCGCCTGACCGGCCCTAATTGTGGAGATTTAACTCGGTCAATTTAAGAAATTATCACAAATTACCAAGAGTCAACATAGACTGTAGTAAATTCTATCAGCAAAGGGTGGTCTCTTGTTGGGTTGGAATTCTGGACTACCTCCAAAACTAACAATTCCCCTGTGAGGATGTGAGCACCCATAGTTCTGTGTACATCAATAATCCTGTATAAAATGAGTATCCTCAATCATGGCAACACCCGCTACAGAGAGACCACTTTAGAGAATGCTTTAGAGGGGCAGTCAGCAGTTAAAACAATACCCCCCTCTTGTTTTAGTAAAAACCTGCTGCATGGGGCTAGCAAAAAAATAACCACTCTGATATTTACAGACAAAGATATGGATACAAGGCCTGACCATCCATGATGTCAAAGGAATAGAAGCTATAAAATATATCTACAATTCTCAAGAAAATTAAGGGAACAAGCAGTCATCACAGTATAACATCAAGTTAGGAAGCATAAACGATTGTGAATCATTGTCACCTGTTTTGATGCAAATAAACGTGACAACAGGTGCACTGGAGAGGCAACAGCAAGACAACCCCCAAAAAGGGAATGGTTTTGCAGGTGGTGGCCACAGACAAGATTCGTCATCAGTTTTGAGTTTTGCTGTACTTGACACTACTGGTAGCATGAAGCGGTACCTGCAGCACATTCAGGTTGCACAGGAAGTCCAGCTCCTCCAGGATGACACATCTATATGTGCTATCGCAAGAAGGTTTGCTGTTTTTACCAGTACAGTATTAAGAGTCAGGAAGAGATACCAGGAAACAGGCCGTTAAACAAGAAGACCTGAAGGGCATCAACCCAGCAATAGGACCGGTATCTGCTCCTTTGTGTGAGGAGGAACAGGAGGAGCACTGCCAGAGCCCTACAAAATGACCTCCAGCCATCTACTGGTGTGCATGTTTCTGTTCAAACTGTCAGAAATAGTCTCCATGAGGGTGGCATGAGGGCCCGACGTCCTCTAGTGGGACCTGTGCTCACTGTCCAGCACCGTGCAGCTCGATTGGCATTCACCAGAGAACACAAGAATCGGCAGGTCTGCCTTTGGCGCCCCGTTCTCTTCACAGATGAGAGAAGGTTTACGCTGAGCACATGTGACAGACGTGAACAAGTCTGGAAATGCTTTGGTGAACGCTATGCTGCCTGCAACATCATTCAGCATGATTTGGCGGTGGGTTAGTGATGGTCTGGGGAGGCATATCCTTGGAGAGAGTCACACAGACCTCCACATATTAGCCAATGGTACACTGACTGAAATCCTCAGACCCATAGTCAGACCTTGTGCTGGTGCAGAGGGCCCTGGGTCCCTCCTGGTGCATGACAATGCCCCTTTAAACAATGTAGGTATCACTGTGACCGTAGGTTTATTATTTGTAATACAACAATTGCTTCACTCCTCAACCATGCATACAGTGTTGTTCAACTTTAGTGAAAGGACGTTGTGTACTATTGTCACACAGAAGGGGTTGTCCTGTATTGGGCCTATGTATTGGTTATCAATTGTTCAAGGTGCCTGGAGGATCAACATGTCAGCAAGGTTGTAGAAAATCAAAAGGAGACAGATCCAGCTGTCCATTAGTCAATACTTCACACTTTATTAAGTGCTGCTACAGGATGTGTGTCTACGTAAAGCACTTTTAAAAAGACTGCGATAGGTGCCTTCAGTTGGTCAAAATCTATGTGATTGCTTTTTAACTATACAGTTGACTCCAATGTACCCTGTGAAGAACCTTAGTAATCTGACATTCTAGCGTTCCTGCCAACAAGCTGAGCTACTATTTATTCCAACCAGCGCTAACCCTATACCAGTGTTTAAATGAACCACTACTTCACCGCAGACGTCGTACATTTCACATGGCCCCATTTGTCATGGGTAAATTGAGGGTCAGTAAACTTCGCCTGTATCCTCTAGTGGGGGTCCGGGACATGCATCATAACATTGTGGGAAAATGATTGGTGAAGGGTAGCTGTCATACATTTGTCAGGGGGAAGGGAACATTATTTGCTAATTTCCCAAGCCAGGAAGTGACAAGGTGCTTCATCTTCAGACCTTTGGTGACCAGCTTGGTTTCTGGGCTATTAGTACAAGTCAAGGCTCCTGTAACTAGAGCCATTTATCTGACCTCACAGAGGGCTGCTATTGAACACTTTTGGGTGAAGGATTTCGGAACATGCCTATTCTGCCCCTACAGTGAATGGCTCATGCCAGGTTTCGGTTAACGCGAGACATCCTCGAAGGCTGATTAATCACAAAGTTTTCTCGTCAAGGTGACAGTATCGACTCCGCTGCACCAATGTCTTACAAAATGACTACAGTACAAGGCAGTCATTCATCAACATAAGGACAAAGGGGTCATGACTGATTCACTTGTTACTGTTGGAGATCAGGAAATATCTGTCAATGAGGGGAATGTAAAGGAAGATGTTGAGGCTGTAAGGAGTAACGCTACACATCAAAGAATACAATTGTGAATTTACAGTATATGTTTAGGGGTTCTTATTTCTTTTATTGGTCATTAATATCCTACTCAATGCACTTACAGTAAAATCCACTTGATCCCTGATAGCTGTATTTGGGGACGCAGAGGACTCGCTCTTGCTAAACCATATAAATGTAGATGTTGTCTACATCACTATTAAGGGTCTTGTACATGACCAGCGTTCAACGCCTTGCCCTCCGCTAGGTAGGGCACATTCTGACAGCTATAGCACTGTAGCTAGCTAATAGGCTGGGAGTTGTTGCTTTTCTAACTGAAAATAGTTCATGCCAATGACTTCTTTATTAAACCTTTATTTAACCAAGTAAGCACATTGAGAACAACGAATTACATGACAAAGTACAGAATAAAAATAATAAAAACAAGAATAAATTGTGCAGATTTCCAGATTGAACAATTAAGTTACTGCAAACAAATGTCAGCATATGGAGGTAGATATTAAGTACATTCGCGTGGCAATATACTATATAGTCAATGTGATATAGGGTCTGAGAGAGGTAGATTTATGTTAATAGATTTGATAGTAGTACTTTGACGGTAGTTAAAGGGACAGTGGATTCAAGCTTCAAGGATTTTTGCAGTACGTTTCAATTGTAAGCGGCGGAGAACTGGAAGGAGAAGCAGCTGAAGGAGGTGCAGACTTTTGTGACAATCAGAGAGATACCTGCTTGAAGGCAGATTAAGAGAGGGTGTTGCTCTGGAGATTAATGATCTTATGTAAGGTGGGGTTTTGCCTAGTAGACACTTGTAAATAAGTTGATACCAGTGTGTTTGTGGCCGGGTGTGTAGTGAAAGCCATCCGATTAAACTGAAGAGGTTGCAGTGATGGGTGTTATATAGAGCATCGGTGACAAAACGGATGGCACTGTGGTACACAACATCTAATTTTCTAAGGAGAGAGTTTGATTTAGATCTGTAAATTACATCACCAAAGTCTTGTATAGGGAGGATGGTCATTTTCACAAGGGCAAGTTTGGCAGGAAGAGTGAAGGAGGCTTTATTATGGAATAGGAAGCAAATCCTGGATTTACTTTTGGAGTGGAGCTGGTTGATGTGGGTCTGGAAGGAGAGTGAAGAGTCTAACCAGACCCCTAGGTATTTGTAGTTTTCTACGTATTCCAATACAGACTCTTACCCATATCGTCATGCGGTTTCAGGGTTAAATTGTAGTTTGTGACAAAGATGAAATTACTTTATTTCTTTTTTTTTTAATGTATACGACAACAACACAAACTGCACTGCCATTGGTTGTGCTTCAGGAGGTCAGCGTCTGTCGGGGTCAAAGTTGAATATATTTATCTTGGAGAGCTGCTCTCCGAGAGTTGCTCTCCGAGAGAGACTTTTTGCACCTAGGGTGGAGACGTCACTAGGTTGGGAGCAAACGCCTGCTCCATAGGAAATGAACAGCACGGCCGTTTTAACGCTGGTCATGGACAAGACCCTTTAGTCCGACATAGGATTTTGTTGCAGTCAAAGTCCTCTTAGTCTCCCTTAACCTCTCTGTGGCCAAGTGACTTCTATTCTTTATTTTTGTTTTATCGCCCCTCACGATTAATGCGTATTTCTGTTAGGTTGTCTGTGTGGGGACGGAATTGAGGATTGGGTGTGGGTATTGGAGGAGGTACAGGTGTGCTGGATCGAGGGGAGGGCTGGGGAGAGGATCGGTTTGTTGGGATGTCTGGGTGGGCTGTTGTGCATTTCCTTTTGTGTCTATGTTGTTGTAATTGTCATAAATAAATATATAAATGTATAAAAGATCCTACTCATTTTGTAAACATAATGCCACAGATAGTGATGTGCTTTGACTTCTTTATCCTCACTCAGTTGGGAAGATTTACAAAGGCATGTAGTGCCTACGATTCCCAAATCAAACCTTTGTCCCACCGCAGGCAGACATTGTTCAGTAAACGTGGTCTCCTTTATCAAACTACATCAGTACAGCCTTCTGCTGGTCAGTCTCAGTCTATCAAGCCTACCCAAACAGCCCCCTCCGCCCTTTAGCTAACACACTCTTTGAAGTTCTGGATTTGGCGTTGATCAGATACAGAGCTTCCCCACGATTTCCTCCCCTGCGGGGCAGGGTTTGGTAGCAGCTTGGGGTGTGTCCTAGACGCCCTTTAAGATACGATGTAATCAAAGACATTCAGAGAAGTATGTAAACACATCCATTTAGGAAAGCATCTCTTTAATTGCAATGGTGTAGTATAAAACGAGCAATGTATAGAAAGCTTGTGTCATGCTGACTGATACTCAGGCCAACTGTCTGTCTCATTACAAGCTGGAATTTACTAGCTGTAGCTCCTTAGGAGTGAACGAGCCTCCACTCATGTTGTCTGAGCGTCTGAGCCAGAGAGCCTTCTGAGCGTGTGCAGATAGCATGGAGGTTTCAGGAGGACAGTCCTTTCATCCAATTAGAGAGCTGACGGGACACACACTCTCCCACACCCCACTGTCAAGCAGTTTGTCAGGTAGCGTTTGAGGAGCGTACTGTGACATTATTCCACATAGAGGAGTCATTAGGAGACCTGGGAAATCCCCTTCCGGAAAATTGATTGAGCGTGTGTTGAGCGTGTCTTTTTAGCCATTGTATCGTATCGTTACAGGGGTGTTTCTCTCAGGATGAGTTGCCTATTTATTGATTTGAATTTAATTGGCAACATTTGATGTTGGACCGCAATCGTTACACGTCTGTTTGGTGAAGGTACTCCGTATGAATATTCCTGACTGAGCAGACTTGTTCAAATAAAAAGGCTCTTCATAAAACAGCCCCCCCCCTCACTTCAGGGCCCATTTGTACTATGCTTCACATCCAGGCTTTAACAAAACTCCACCCCTCCCCCCATTCCCACACCCCTCTTCCCCCACCCATCCCAACGACTGGCCGAGATCGAAATTCATCGGCAAGTTTATTGAGAAATGAATGAGGGGCTGGAAGGTATTGACTTTGAAAGGAAAACACAACTCATCTTGAATGAGGGAGCAAACGCGTCCGTAATTTAGCTGTCATCGATTGGGTCCTGTCGATGTATCGATCTTCATTTTACAATATTAATTTGCACCTGCAATCAGCTGTGAAGGGAGGCCATTTGATTCATGTTGGAAGGTAATGTGTGAAAGTCCCCTCGATGTCCTTAGAGGAGAGACACATTGACTTTAGATGACATTGAAGAGCAAAGAACAGGTGTTTTCACCCATTTCTAATGCACAGATTATGAACATATTGAAACGTATGGAACTGTGAACTGATGCAGTCCATTCCTTTCATTTAACCTGTGCTAAATAAAGCGTACCCATTTGCAGAAGCAATATCTGATGGACTTGTAAATCATCTGCCTGTATCAACTGCCGGTATCAGCTCAATGTTCATGAAATTTCAATGAACATTAACTTCTCTCTATTGATTAATTTTAACTGCCGATCAGTTAATTTCCTCTTCAACCTAAGGTGTATCGAGATGAACATTGGACAGGGAGAATAATTGCCAGTAAAGATGAACGTGAAAGAATTAAAAGCATTTCATCTAGGAAATGGTAGCAATGACATTTGTTTTGATTAGATAAATAGCAATGCGTAATTCTTTCAATATTACTGTTTTGTAGGACTGCTTCCGATATTGGGCTACTTATATTGTAACATACTATACAAGACTTATATTTAAACATAATGTGTCAGTAATATGCATTGCACTATGGTTATATGATCGCTACTGGAACTGGCTCACTTGTCTTCATTTATAATGTCTTGAACAGCTAACGGTAGCAGCAGTATTCATTCATCTACAGAAGCATCGTCTCTGCTAATATACAAGCTAATGGCCACCAAACTCTTTGTGCTTATATAGCAAGACCATGACCTCAGATATACTCCCATAGCAATTAGGGAGTTTCCAAGTGCTTATTATTGAATGCATTTCTTTACAAAATCAGAACAATTTAACACCTGATTATGAATCTATACTTTGCATTGCTATACTCCAGCAATTCAAAGTACTGTATGTATCTATAGATGTAATGTAAATATTAGAATTTTGACATTAATATCCATCTCCTGACACACTTGTTGAGCTATGCAAGAGAATGTTATAGTACCAGTATTAATAATTTATATGGTAGTCTAGACACCAATAGTAAGCATATGTTGACATAGACAAAGTATGTTTTTGGAGATGCATGGCAACCTGTTCCACTCAATAATATATTTATGTATGCACCGAGTGTATTTACTCAAAGTAAGTATATTTAGACATACTGTACATGCATGGATTTTTGTTTGGTCCACTAACATTTGTATTTCATCTTTAAATTGATATCAGGTGCCTATTGGTCTTCAGATCGTTACTGCCACAAGTTCACCAAGGCTTGACTTAACTAACTGTATGTTTCTCTCCAACTCCCTCCCCACCTGTATATAATTTATGTCAGAGGAAAAGACCAAAACTCTTAATGGTGTAGGAGGAGTGGAGATAAGCTCCAAGCAGTTAAGTATAATTACTGAAAGTAATAGCTGGCAAATGGCAACAAGGCTCGTTTTTATCTCTTGAAAAGATAGAGTTATCGTAATAACCAATAATGGCTGTCAAGAATGCTAGTGCTCTGTGCACGATTCCATTCATGCCAGTAGACTTAACAAGGAATCATTTCCCTTAAATGAGTTCACTACAGTGCCACATACTGAGAGCATGCAGGCATGTTGCCATGTAAGCATTTTCTTCTGACAACGCCAGCCATGTTGCATTGTTGCTCTAGGGCGTTTACAAAGTCCTGTTTCTAGAAAAGATGGAGAAGGAGCAGTAGACCGTGTTTGGATGCATTTAGATGTGGACATTAGATAAAATAAGACAACTGGAAATGCCATTCTATGTGTAATGCTTAAAATTAGAAATTATACTGTATTCTCACAGCTGCACACCAAGTTATGGTTTTCAGTTTTTTCTTTCTGAAACATGACCGTTCACTCACTAGATTGAGGAAATGTATAAAATATTCTCTTTCCAGTCAGACTATTTCCAGTCAGCTTGCGCCTAAAGAATGAGCATTCTACTGAAAAGAATTGTCTCCTTCGCCATCAACTATATACTGTATAGTTCCTTAAAATATTAATTAGTATTGACAAGGTTGTTTAGTTTGTTGTTAAATGCTGAATGAAAAAAAATACATAGCTTATTCCCATAAGTGATAAGGAAAAGATTGAGTTGAGTCTTTTACTTAAAGTGAGCTTAACTTTTATTGGTTTAGAAGATGAAAAGACATTTGAAAAGACATTTGATTAGTCATTATAAATCACTCCTTTGCTGATCTTTTTATTCCTGATAAAGTGTGCTAATGCAATCAAAATAAAGTATTCTGTATACATAAACAGATTCTAATGGTTAAAGTTATGATATTTAAATATGAAATGTATATTGTTCAGCTGTCAAATTAAAACTGATTAACATTACTATTACATTATTATTAATTCTCTAAATTGATAAAAACATGGAGATTCAAGCGAAACATTTACTAGTTCAGTAAAACCGTGGGTAAGGAAATGCTATTATTGCATTGACACTTTCTTCTCCAGCTCTTGTTTTCGTATGTCTCTCTATTCTTGGTGAGATATTCAAATGCAGCCCCTGCCTTACCTCACTGTGTCTCTTTCTCTCTAATTATCTGTGAGGTCAGTAAGCAAAATGGGGAAGAAGCCAGGAGATCAATACAAATTATCCCTGAGCAAACCAGTGCTGACAGTTTGAATTGCAGCATATGTTTACCCAAAATCAGGCAATTTATCTTAATATCAGCCGAGTAATGCAACAGGGGTCAGAGGTCAGACAATCTCTCCACCTCATAATTACCCTCCTCTAAAACAGGAAAGTGGTATTGATTGGC
>JACXGM010000041.1:12229-27722 GCA_016801145.1 Umbra pygmaea
GCCAGCTCCACTCCTGACGTTAGACCCCCCCCCCCCTCCATAGCTCTGTATCTCACTGCACTGTGCCGCTAGAGAGATGAAGAAGAACTCAATGTTGAAATGCATGCTGCCATTTGAAAAACATACTTCAAAGAATCTTTTCAATTGTTACATGATTGTAGAAATTGTAAAGAAAAAAAGACGAATAAGAACACCCATCTGTCTTTACTGGTTAAGAAATCAACTTTTAGGGACTATTATTACAGCAAATTGATACATGAAGTGCTCAGATGGCTATATCGTCGTCAGCCTTTACAGGATTATTGACAATGTCTGTCTGTGTGTGTACACGGTCCCACTACAGCACTGACAACTCATCAACTGACAGCACCGTTTAGTCCTAATGCAAGTCTCCATCAGTTGTCAACACTCATTTGCATTCAATCGATAGCAGATGGGGGTCTGTGTCACCAATTTCATTACGTGGGGTTGTTACAAAGATCATCTCCATGATAGATGAGATGGCGGCCCGTCAACATGTGCATCTCATGGCCCGGAGTTGCATTCCAATCACAGAACCTTGAGACATTCTTTAATCCTCATCTTGAAGCGCAACACAAAAAGATACATCTTGTTTTACCATCAGTGTTATTTCACGCCTACTGTCTAAACCCCCTTTCCTCTAACAAATAAGTATTTAGTGTTTTCAATCAGATATGTTACAACATTGAACATCAATTACGTTTAAATGTGGATGAAAAATATATTTATGAAGAATGTACTGTGTTTTATGAACAAATGAGTGAAATGCTCTCGCAGCTACATTTGTATTCTTTTCTTAATCCATGAATCCATAAACATATACAAATATATCTTAAATGATACGAACATAAAAACGTTGTGTGGATTGAAACTAGGGTTGTAGTCAATACCTGCACATATTCTGCTCCTTTATTGGTCGTGTCTGTACATACTGTATCTCTCTACCCAGCGTGTCAGGTAGCAGTGTTTTGGTTGAGTGTGTGTGTGTGTAGCGTGTGTAGCTTGTGTCTAGGCCACAGCTGAGACAGAGGACGAGAGAGCGTGATGTATCACCCCGAGAGAGCCTACTGACAGCCTGTAATGATGGATGGTCTGATTATGGAGTACTTTTTACACGTACACAATTTACATCACCCTGAGCAGCATCACATTCAACTGGCTCTGGCAGGCCTACAACACGCACACGCAACACACACGCAAACACAGTACGTTGTAGTGTTTACAGATAGGTGGTACGAGACATTAAAATGTGCAAAATTCTACCCAGAGTCTTTTCACATTAGATCAATAAAGATCAATTATTGAAGGAAAACGGGCATTCCCTCATGTTATCAAGTGGACCTGCAGTTGGTTGTTCACTTGCTGTGAGAGCATTTGTGCGTAAGAGCGTGTGCATTCCCCTGGTCTGTGTGTCATCGGCCCGGTTTGCATGGTGGTGCATTTTCCCGTGTTTAGTGGGTTCACACGGCCTTGTTGAGTTAATGTTGAAATTACACGCTAAACAATGAAAACAAGCACGCAGCTCTCATTTGTCTCCACAAAAAGCCATTGATTTATGAAGCGCTGCCACTCTCGCCCGACTCTGCTGAAAATGATATCTACATTGAGAAGGGATGTTTTCTATTGAGACATTTCCTCACCCGTTCGCCCTCAGTTTCAACACCCGTATTTTCCTCCGCACTGCTTCATTCCCAATGGCCTACCATTGTAAATTATTGTTTACAATCAGTGAGAGCTGTAAGGCTTTACATTCACCATTAGGATTGTCATACATAAAAGACTTAGACTTCCCGAAATCTGGCTTATGATTCATTTACTTTGTGCCTGATTCACAGCCCAGTGTGACTCGATACTCCAGTTTACTATTTGAAGGCTTGCTAATATGGATTGCTCTGTGGGATCTCCTGCAGTATTTCAGCAGATAAGCTGGCTAGGTGAAGCTCTGAAGGGACAGAAACTCACGCTAGATCAATTTGCGGACAGACCTTTCACAGATTATTAAAATTTGGTTACTTTAACACACATCACTCTTGTCACTTGCACTCAATATTCTCACGAACAGAGGAGAGATACAGTAAGAGGCTCCACATTGAGCCATTACTACATCATGTCATCATAGCTACTTGGCAGTTTGTTGGTGACAAAGTATTTACGTGAGTTGCTGACGGTGGTTTACAGAGTGTTAATCTAACTACACACTCTCTATCAGATTTTTAAAAAATTCTTTCATTTCTTTCCAGCTCTCAATGAGCCAACGATCGACTATGGGTTCCAGAGACTTCAGAAGGTCATCCCCAGGCACCCCGGGGACCCTGAGAGGTTACCAAAGGTCAGTGTTTGGTCTCATCCTCACAGAAGCAAAATAAACAACCACACCTGCATACGATGCTGATTCTGACAAAAATCACGAAACATCATGAACCAAAACAGTGATTAGGGTGTCAGAAATGTAGGAGGATTGGAGGTCTGAATCGTAAGTGGGCCAAATGTTGTTGTGTCCTTGAGCAAGGCACTCTGTCCTAAGTTGCTTCAGTAATTCTCTGTACTTACTGTACTGTAAGTCAATCTGGTTAAGAGCACCTACCAAACTTTGTACTGTTAATTGTAAAATCTAGCCTTGATTTAGAAATGTTGCTAAGTCACAAAGTTAGAATCAGGTATATGGAACACTTCCTTTGTGGTAAAATAGGGCAATCATATATCTTTCGTCTAGTCTGTTCATACAGTATCTGCTGGTTCACCCGGGCCTTATTGTCTGCGTTCTCGACCTTTGTTTGGTTTAATCTGATGTTTACACGACTCTACGCCCATAAACCCATACAGACATATTGTGACTAATATTGTATACTTATTTTGTATTAGGTCTAACTGTTTTCTTTATAACTTAATAAAGACAGTGAAAGGCTCTTTATTTTTAAATGCTCAGGAAAAATTAGGTCGCCTGGCATTTTGTCATTATTTGAACATGAAAAAGAGGCCACGTATTTCAGCGCTTCTTTGATTTGTTAATGTTTTTATTTCCTCAGATCTATTACTGATTCTATTACTGATAATTCGCATTTGTTAAAACCAGCATTCCAGATGGGTCAAATGTGATATTATTACTGATTAGTTTGCACAGACTCCATTGGCATGCAGTAAAGTGGTGACCACCTGAGAGTTTTAATAACACCATAAAACCTTTTAAGACTATATCTATTAAAGCCCAGCATGCAACACTGCAATATCATTAATGTCCAACAGAATCTTTAATAAAAATCAGGCTGTGTGGTATAGTATGGCCACTGGCCCAAGCCAATGGGAAGATATATGACATTGCAGCCATGGCGGTCTCTGGCGCACTAGCTTTATGAAGTGTTTTAATTAGATATTGGCCCTAATGGAGAGTCAAAGTAACACCTGGGCATGAAATGTACCTCAAAACAATTTGTAAAAGCAAAGGAAATGTTCACTTAGCTTTTATAGCTGTGAGTTCCTCCTAAAGTCTCCCCGCCATGCTTTCGTTGCACCATTTGTTTTTGATCTTGGTAAACAAAATGCCTTTCGGCAATAAAACAATATTTTACTCTGAATCTGAGATGAGGTTTCTCAGTGAGCCCACTTAATATAGCAGGTCTCCCCCGGCCCTCACAACGAGGCTCAATCTCAGTGAGATGAAACCGTGCACTTCCAATAAACAATATAAATATTTGATTTGGCCTCTAATGGACCGAAATACTGGGTTCAGGGGGCCATGTAAATGATCCTACAGAGACATTCATCATTGTTAAGCTTGCCATCCGAGGGTCGCCTCTCGGGGTCAAAAGCGCATTCCCGATATAAGACTTTCATGCTGGCTGGCATGTACATTTGGTACGGGGAAGAGAGACAACTTGAAGAGAGCAGCCATTACTGGCTGCAGGTGAGGAAAGAGACTCAATAAAAATGAGATAAAGCAGGAGGAGGTGAAGTGTGCATTAGCAGAAAGGCAAATCGACACCGGCCCCCCTCCCTCAATGACTTCACCCTCCAGTTGATAATATTACGGCGCTATTGATTTCCACCAGCCTTTTCTCCAAGACCAGTAAGACACGTGGTAATTGCGGCGAGACAGAAAGCCAATATGAGAGTGCTCGAGGATTGCAAGAGACGCATGCTAGTACTGTTGCTACATTGAGAAAGGAATGGGGGGGGAATGCTCTGATTGAAGTTTACCTTGTACTTTAAGACAACATCACAGATGACAGGCTGACCTAAGGGAGGAGTGTCTGTAGAACATCTAATGTACAGTCCAGAGTGAATATGAAAGTAATAAACGTGTGCAGTCAAGTGATGCAAAGGGAGATTGGTTTGCAGGCGCGGCGTTAAGTGAACAGAGACTTCGGAATTCACCCCCCTTTTTAACATCTTGTTATAAAACAATTTTCAATTCGTCATATAAAAGAGAGAATCTATAATACCATTTTGTGCCCTATGGCAGCAATGGACAAATAGGCTGGATATCATATTATACTACACTCAATTTCTCCTTTCTTCTGTAACAAATTAGATTCATTACAAAATTAAAAGCAGAACCCCAATATTGTTTTATTATTAAGTTGACTGCATTAACTTCTCTCATTTCTTTCTTAAATTGAAACCTACCCTTTACCAATTCCTTGTGTAATCCTCAAGGAGAAAGAAAATACAAATCTGTCCATGTCAAGCAATTATATATTTAAATTATGTATTTGAATTTTGTGCTGAAGTACCTATGTCTAATAGTCCTATCCCTCTCAATGTATTCATTACCTTAGGCTACAGCTAGCACAGTAATTGGCTTACAGTTTTATAACGATATTACCAATCCAAGCTACATAACCTAGGCCTCCTTTTATGAACTGTGATAATATAAATACACAATACTAGCTCATTTAGAATGTGGAGAATCACATTAACACAGCTTTGAGGCTACCTATTAAACCATGCAGTACCTAAAAATCTTTTTCTTATAACAAGAGAGATTGTTTGAGGGTTTAAACGGAGCCGGGCTCTGACCTGTGAACATTCACTTTCTCATGGTTGTTGAACATGTGTAAAACTAGAAATACCAGACTAGCTGTCATGTTCTTGTCACAAAACAACAGAGATCATCTATGGGTTTTAATTGTTTTCAATTTAACATGGTGTTCTGATATGTCTGTCTCCATGACAAGAAAGCCAATTACATTTTATGCTGAAGCAGTATCCAAATTTACATGGAAATGCCCCCAGAACACCATTCGGTGCTAATCGTATTCACAGCGTGAGCTGATACGCGTGAAAGTGTCTCGTCGGAAACAAAACAAACTCCTTGGTTGATTGGGTACCACACTTCCCATCATCCTCGGATATGACTCGACCACCACTTAAGCATAGCCCTGCGACTGAGCGCGGTTAGTTAAGACGCCACGGGGTAAACGACAGATTAAGGATGAGAGGCAATATCGTTTTCTCACTCTTTTTTTTCCAAGCTGTCCTTATGTTGCCGCTGCAAAGTACCATATGGCCAAGAAGAGAGGAGGTTTTCAGAGAATGAAAAACGGCTCGCGAACGTGACAGTCTTAATTGCTTTAATTGTTGTTTGAAATTGAGAGGCATGTAGAAGATCTTGAAATATGATAGAATAGATTATTGGTAATTATTAACTGCAGGGAAAAAAAGAAAGAAAAACACTTTGTCTTACTCAGCGAGCGAGAGTAGAGGCTGTTCTGCATGATGAGAACACATGAAGACAGCTGGTCCTCTCATTTAGTGTACCTGCCTCACGAAAAAACATAATTCTTTATTTGTATGCAAACTAGATGCATGCAACGTTGAGCATACACACCAATTTCAGAGGTAAATGCTCATTTTAAAGAGAGCCACCCGTCCGGTAACTTGGTGGATTAAGCTCAAACGTTTATATAAGACCACGGCAAACGCTAGAGATGGCTTCTGTAGTGATTTATCTTGATAAATCAAGGAAGAGATGGCACTTCAGAATAAAAGAATCCCCATATACACTCCATACACACGGCATTCACGCCGCCTTGGAAACACAGGCCAAGTCTTGGAGGCGATGACTGTGTTTACGTTCATTTACGGCAGCTGCCGTCTTAAACCCAGATTAATTGCTATTGCCAAGTGATGGAACACTTCACACAAATTACTGAGGCCCGCGAAGGAAAACATGCAATGTGGGAAGAAAACAAGCACCATCTGAGATGTTTCTAGTGACAGATTTGCATAGCTTTTAACCACGGTTCTAAGGAAAAGTCAACAAACTGCTGCAATACAGCAGGTGACAAGTAAACAAGCATTTAGGTAAAACACCACAGCTATATATTTCCTTTGTGAGAGTAAATGCTCCTAAAAGGAGGAGATGGTTTTCTTAACATATTGCTCGGAGCATCACACTAAACAAAGAAGTGCTCCATGAAGGATTTCATTAAGTGCTCAATACAAAGAGCAGATAAAAACACACTAACAAGCCAACCTATTCTGAACTAGAATAGGGAATATAATCCAAGGCCATTTCGTTCTCTGTGTTAAGAGCCAAAGCAACATGGCTAATCCTTATTGTGAAGCAGGGGCAAGCATGGAGACATGGATAAGGCTATATCCCATGCATCCATGCCCCTGAGCCACAAACACCACACTCTCAGTGGATGGGAAGTCAATTGCAAAGTCCTTTTACAACAACCAGTCAAAGAGGTTAATTGAAAAATTCTGTAATGTCATTACGGCAGAACTAGATTAAGCCAAGCTAATTCGTTTTATTGTTCTAAGGAAAGGAGACTCTCGTGCTGAAATCTTACGCCAACACAAGCCCAGTCTTGCAGTCTGAGGTGTTTTTAAGGCCAATGCTGGTTTAATTAAGAGATGTGACATTCTACATTGTTCACAGTGGTTTTAATGGTAGCCTTAGGCATTGTTGGTCATCTCAAAGCAGGGACATCTTTATTTATCGACGCAATAAACACATCTTCTTTTTATGTTTGTTGAACGGTGTTATGAAGTGTCCTACTGACCTTTAGTCAATAATGTGCCTTTCCTCTGTTCTTTATTAGGAGGTGTTGCTAAAGAGAGCAGCCGACCTTGTTGAAGCATTGTACGGAATGCCTCACAATAACCAGGTACACAAACATCTCACCGGACATCTCCAGTTTAGCCATGTTAGCTGTGACAAGACAATTACGTGAAGAACCCCTTTGTAATTTCTCTGTCGTCTTTCGCAGGAAATCATTCTGAAGAGGGCAGCGGACATAGCGGAGGCCCTGTACAGCGTTCCCCGCAACCACAACCAGATCCCGTCCCTCGCCAACACAGCCTCACACGGCATGATGGGAGTCAACTCTTTCAGTGGCCAGCTAGCGGTCAACGTGTCCGATTCCCAGGGAAATGACCAGGGTAGGTGAATGTTATTCATAATGGTGAAAAATAATTCACAATCATGAGTCAAACAATAACCAAATCCGTGGTACCTCTAAACGCCCCATCCTCCTCTACTTCTCGGTTGGCAGGCTACAGCCGGAACACCAGCAGCGTGTCTCCTCGAGGTTACATTACCAGCAGCACCCCTCAGCAGACCAGCTACAACACCGTTAGTAACAGTATGAATGGCTACGGGAACTCTGGCATGTCCAACCTGGGAGTGCCCAGCTCCCCTGGGTTCCTCAACGGATCCTCAGCCAACTCTCCATACGGAAGTGAGTAAATCCGCCGTCTCGGACGGTAGGGAGCTCAGTTTGCGATGCTCGGAGCAAAAGTGTGTTGTACGGATAGGGCCGGATGTTACACTCGTCCATCAGGTGGAAAATCTGAATGCGAGCTCAGTTGTTTGCGTCTCTGTCAACGGTGTTCTGAGCGTTTCACCTCACCAAACACATCTTCTCTGCAGTTAAACAGAAGAGCGCCTTTGCCCCTGTGGTCAGACCCCAGGCCTCCCCACCCCCCTCCTGCACCAGCGCTAATGGCAATGGACTGCAAGGTGAGCCCCCCTCACCCCCTCATCCATTCCCTTCGGACTACTGGGCAGATACCGCAGCTCATGCCTCTGTCCGGTTTGGTGAGGGTCTAATCATTACAAATATGCATTTTAACAGGCTACAATTTATGATTTCAACCATTTACCACATACACAAGCATCACAAGTGCACGCACACACACAATAGAACACACACATAAGCAGACATGCAAACGCAACACTACATACCATGCATCCAGTATTGCAAGTTGTGTTGCGAGATAGAAGGAAAGCACCTTCCCGGAATTGCTTTAGTAATTATGTTTATTTGATTTTGTGAGTGTGTCATGACCAACATGATTGCTTTGAAAACAAGCTTAGCTGTAGCGTGTGCCCCGAGATTAATAACATTGAGCCTAATGAAGTGGGAAATTAAAGTTCATCTTGCTACACGAACACACTTATTAATACATGTTGTGCAGAAATTAATGAGCAATGTCTTGGCATCATCTGTGCTGGCAAACTTAAAAGCATTCCAACCATGACACTGCAAACACACTGAGAAAAGTGCAATGATTCTTCATCCAGGCGTTTTTACTTGCCACCTAATTGTTCAAATTGTCTGAAATACTAAGTGTCAACTCTTTGTACAAGGAAGAGTTGCTAATGACATTCAAGCAGATGGTCTGTGTAAAATAACGGAAACTACCGTTGATTGTGTCTTAGCTTGCAGATAGTGGTTTTGAAGTAGAAGTAGTCTAGTGAATGTGTAGAGAGTCTCAGGTGAGTCGATCTTGTTGGGTCAGGGTGGTGAGTCAGTCTTTGTTGACTCTGAGGAGAGTCAGTCTGTGTGGAGTCAGTCTTTGCCGAGTCTGATAAGAGTCAGTCTTAAGGAGAGACAGACTGAACGGAGTCTCGTCTAGTCCTTACTTGCACAGCATTGTGGGTAGTGGCCACGTTGTTGTTCCACGGTCGGCAGGGCTGTCTCTCCTGGGAGGCTGGTTCACTGTTTGCTATTAGCGTCAACACCAGCAGGAATATCACACATCGCCATGACGCCCTGCTGCGGTCTGAATGTCAAAGGAGGAGGAAAGCTTTAAACGGTTCTGTTAGAGAGGTTTGCACTCATATACGCACAGACACACCACACACACCTGCAAGCATCACACAGGCACACATGCAGAACTTTCATACATCTATAATGAACTTATTTTATATTCCTTTGATGTACATTAAATGGCTAAATTATTTGCTAATCTAATTGACCACAATTGATAAGAGGAATGTGCTAAATTCAATTTCTCTCTTTTTTTCAGCTATGTCCGGCCTGGTTGTACCGCCAATGTAAATGCACTTTCACCTGTACACTCACTTCACTACCACTTTATCACACAGCAAAGACACTGGTGTGTTAATGAAGATAAAACATGGTTTTCTTTTGAAAGACTATAGAGCATTTCATTAAGAACTCAACGATTTTAGCTTTTTCACCTATATTTTTCCATTTGATCAACCGCTAAGAAGACAAAGGATGATGGCGTGTTTATTTTGGACCGTTTGGGTTCAAATTAAGATTTGGTTTTTATCAATTTTTAACCATGTACTGGAAGGAGCTCTGTGGACTCATGTTGGTTCACATTTGGTTTTAATGTAAAATTTAACTATGAACATTTACCTATGAACTTGTTTGCCTCAAAACATTTTTGTTTCACCTCTCAACTTTTAATAGATTCACAATAGTGTGTCTTTATAATGTGACTTTTTGTATTTTTATGTGTCAGAAAACACAGTGGGGCCAAGAAGGTTTACGATTTTAAACTGGAAAATATATGAGATATATAATGTAGAAATCATTCATAGAAGCAAATGCAAGTAAATTGATGGGGCTGGCTGGGTGGGTAAGATTGTATCATGTTTCATTCATACATTTTAAATTAAATTTGTAATTTATTGTAGCTAGAAAATCATCTTTGAAAGTGAAAATTATCTTGGATTCAAGAAGAACACTGGCGTACGTAGAACGCCTTGCTCTGCTCCATGTCTAGCGCTTCCTTTTACGCAAGTGTGTTGCCATGTTTTTTTTAGCCATTTTTTTCCCAACTGTTTTTGCTAGCACTGTATATGAATGCATTCCTAGGATACTGTGAAGTCTATTCCTTGTTGACGAGGGTCATCGTCTTCTAGCTCCAAACCCCCTTATGTGTTTTCTATGTGGTTATAAACTTGTAGACTATTGTGATATTGCCAAAATTGTGCTAAATATTAATTTGTCTTCTCTCCATGTTCTTTTTAGGTCAACAACAACATATGAATTACACTTCATCTAAAAATAGGAAGTAGTTCATTGTCATATTTCAGTTTCAACACACACTTGCGCTCATTTAAGGGACATTTTGTAACAAATCAACTATAAATATTGTATTTATCTCTAAAATTTTGTATATTGCTTTTCATTATGTATGTATTAATTGTCATACCCTTAGTGATGCAGCACAGAGAATTTCAGCTAAGAACTGTTGCCTTCATGTTTTTTTTGTATTTGATAAAATGCAATGTCATGTATTTCACATGTATCTTCAAAGTTTTGTTACTCTGTCAAGACTCTCTGTCCATTTTTTTAAAAGGGAAGTCAAACTTCACTGTTTATTTTTATATTGATTTTAAATTATCTATACAGACCATTTTTGGAGAAAACTTTGTTGGTTGTACTGTCAAATAAATTGTTTGTGACCCATATGATAGTTGTTAAGATACCATAGAAACAATGTGCATGAGGGACAACCTTGGAGTAACTAACTCCATTTGTGGTTGTATTTTCTTTCTGTTTTGTAGAATGTATACAAGTCATTTTTACTCACCACTTATGACTCTGCCACATAACTTAAATGTGTTTACAGGGAACACATTGGAAATGTTAAAATCTGGAATGGAAACAGAAAAGAATAAATGAAGTTTTATTAACATTTTTAGTAAAAAACCGAATGGGCTCCTGCGTGTAGATTTCTTTAGTTAACGTTACCTGACAGAACAAAATACACAGAACACCTGACAGTACAAGAGCAAGAGCCAGTCATATCCAATTTGTAGTCTTTTCGCATCAAAAAAAGGTTTCAAAATTTAAATTCAATATATTTTTTAAAAAGCTACAGTATTTCTATTCTACTATAATTAGATAAAAATAATTTATGTGCAGTTCTTTTCTATTGCCCCAGCAATCTGACTTTGAGGTACATTCAAATTGATATTTATATCTGCATCCCTCATTACAGCTATGCTTTAAAATACCCAGTAAATGCATTGTAGCCTTTCATAAATGGTGTGAGCTTTTTATTCAAAGTACCCTAAAGAGACCCCATTCAAATCCCTCATTTCATTGCATTAGGCCGCCTAGTTAATAAAGAATCAATACATTGAAAGAGCAAGGTTATTCTTTGTCTATAAGGGGTTGGTATCCTTCTGTATCTCATAGTTTGACTGTTGAAAGGGGGCCCTGTGAAATCTATACTCATCAAGTGGGTCAAACAGAGAGATACAGAAACCACAGGGAAGAATAGTGCTTCTCCTTTAAAACAACTAAACACCTTATCTGGCTTTCTGAGTGGGCCTGGAGACCAGGTGACAAAATGTCAATTTCTCATCAAGGCAACAGTGTCCATGAACGTCCCTGACAATAATACATAATTAAGGCTCAAGTCATTTAAACTTTATAAAAGTATTGTTTATGCAGTGCTTTCATTTACAATATTCATCCAATGCCCAACATATAGTAAACCAGAAAGGTTCAAGCATAGCTATGATGGGAGTAACTTCTTTTACAGTATCCACAACTTGTCCATGAGTTAATAGAACCATTGGAAAATAAGCAACACAGATGCAAAAATCTCATTTGATAATGAAGGTGATGTTGACAGTTTGAGATCAGTGAACAATTACATTTTCATACTTTAATCATTGTGTGTCAACACACATAAGCTTTCTGACATACCGTTATATTTTCAGTGTTACAGCTTGTGTTTTGTCTTGAATAACTGGTTTAAAAACAAGTTAAATTAATATTGAAATGTATATGTAACCTATACGCAGCATTTATGCAGAAGCATTTTTTCATATGGTCAAAGTAACTAATAGAAAACGATGTCCCTTATAGCAACACATTCACAATGTATGTGTTTAAATAATATTAGATAATTCAGGTGGCGAAATGTTCTAAAGAACAGTGTGACAAGGAAGAGGCATTCTGTACAACCAGATTAGTGTTTTTGCTGTGGTACTTAAAGGTGTGTGAGTCTTGGGTGATGGCATACATCATACAAACATCACCCAGGGTGGGAGCAGTCTGACTAATCGCGCTGTAGCGACTCCCTCAGGTGGGTCGGTTGCCTGCAAGCTAAAACAGAGGTCATTAATCATGGGAGCCTCAAACCTACTGATATCCACTGACTTCCTGGTTTTATGAGCCATGTGAAAAGTAGCCGCATGGCTTGAGGGGGGATTTTTCTGAGGATGTCTACAAATAAACATGGCCCTATCTAACAATGCTATGCTGATAACGCCTCTTTATTTCTATCAAACAGTAATGATCAAATGTGCTTTTGAATCCTTTAATAGTAGAATAACATATATAGTGCTTAAGTATTTTGGTGCATGCCACGGCCAGGAATATACGTGTGCTAGGTAATCACATCAGGCACTCTGTACCAATAGCCATCCAATAGCTACAGCACTCAATCTTGGAGAGAGCCTCTTTATGGAGAACTCTAATGGCCACCCTCCACCATGATGTTAATGTGTGCATTAAATATTTATAAATCCTGAGTCAATAATGCCCCATAACCAGGGCCTTACAGACACACAGACCATGTGGCCTTCACAGGCTCCAACCCAGGCTGGGGTCGACAGGCCATGTCATCAAAGGAGGCCAAAGATCAACACATCCATATGTTGCTACTCTTATCTAGCCTTTCCTTAGTAGTGGCGATCTGTCAAAGGAGAGAAATATCGAAAGCAATATTGATTTCAACTAGCCTTGTGTTGCAGATGGGACCAAAGCTTCAAACATCTGCTTGCATATTGTTATAAACATGAAGAAATATCTCAATATATTTTCCTCACAAAAATAAGAAAGCCGTGTTGAATATTTCTTGTCATTAACTGTTTAATTTTGCTGCTACATAAATAGCTAATTTCTTTTCAACATATTTTCTCCCTGACTTTTTCCTCTCAGGCGTGGTTGCCACAGATGCGATAGCTGGTCATATGACTGAGATGTTCCAGTGGTGTTCAGGTGAAAGATGGTGCTCCGATGATAGCAACACACAAAAGATAGAGTGGACAATGAGATGGTCAATAGAGTGCTCCAGTTGAATCCAGTTGAAAGCGGCACAATGGCAGTGCATGCTGGGAATCAGGCTGGAGGATAGAATAGAATTAAATCGTCATTGAGGCCATGGAGGACATGCATTCAGAACAGAGGTTTTGTTTGCTATTTATCAATCCACAGCTTCCCCTGAGAAAAAACAATTCAGACTGACCTTAAGAGAATATTACCTTACGCAGGCGCTGTGCGGGGTTTATTACAGTGCTCATAGGTTCACTTTCAGGGGTGCTGTTGTAACGGCTTTGTAGCCTTGTGTACAATATCAAGACAATGTATACTTTTAAAGGGTGTCTCTTTGGCTAATCAATGGTTTGTCCACAGTCTGCTTGAAAAGAATACATAGAACGGTAAAAGGTATTTACTTCATCATCTGTGAAATAGCAGAATGTACAATGTTCCCATAAAATATATATGTATTTGCATGTTTTTCACACTGTTTTTACTTTTTATGCAATTTACACCCACAAATGCAGAGTTCACAATGTTTGTCTTCCCTAAAGCAGACTCCACCCACAAGGAGTAGAAGCACAAACAGCTGGTCAGAAAGTGTTAGATTACAGAGATAAAACAACATTACTTCAACAAAATGTTTATCACACACTCTGAAAGAGATCCTATCATAGTGCTTTGTGAAGTAGTTCTGGATATGATATAATCTATTAATAATGTATTGCCAATGGATTACATAAAAAGATAGCAGAAATAACATCCAATATTCATGGCCCCTGAGCTTGAATATGTCCAATCCGTTTGGCCCATAAAACCTTATCTCCATTTCCATATCCGCGGTCGTGACAGGTCTGCCACACAAAGACTCACGGAACAGCAAAACACAGGAAACGGATTGTAAAAATCCTGTGGATTTCAGAACCCTTAACAGCCTGAATATCTGCTATGGTATTTCCCTCTTTAATTGTGCCACTTGAGAAATTGATGTGCCTCAGAAACATGGCATGAATCTCACAGTTATTGCAGTCCCCTTGGCGGGGAATGTTGATACAACATCTGCATGTTCTAGAAAGTAATAGAAGTAGTAGATGTGGCAGCTGCACAGCAACGGGAAGCGTGGCATTTTCAGTCACCACCGCTGTGCGAACCACTAACTGTCTGCCAGCCACGGTCGTACAAACGACACTGAGTAGAGGACGCTGGGAGAAATAGGCAGGGTCTGAGATCTGTACATCCTGGGGGGTTACAGCGCCAGTTCGATTGTCATTGAGGCTTATTATCCATGTGTTTTAAAGAAACTCTGAGTGGGGGAGTAACATATTACATGGAATCTGTTAAGTTCCAATACTTTTTTTGTCAGATTAAAGATAACCACATGCACGCATAAAGGATCACAAGGTATGAACAACTACAGTTAAACAACCATATCTGGTCAGTTATTGTCTTTTACTGATGTCAACAATGATGTGAGACACAAAGACGTGAGACACACTACTTCTCACTCAATTTGTATAGCCTTTCTGTTTGTGGATGTGTACATTAATACTTTCTAAATGTAGCTTATATCCAACCCCATGAACACAATAAAAGTGTAGCATAAACTTCTGATCAATCATGTAAAACAATCTAAAACTTTTCCAACAACACATTTCTTTTTCTTTGGCACATTCCTTACAGACCCAATGATCAGACCTGTACAATTTTAGTAGATTTTAACAGTTGAAATAAAATAAAAAACTCAACAATAGGCCTATATAACATTTTCATATGGCGATATATGCAAATCTTTTTCACATCCAGCCTTTAACTGCTTAGCTGAAGGTATGGATCGATAATTAGATTTCTTGTCCTGGCACTATACAGCGAATTGATCTGATCACAGACACTACTGTTTCTATCCAATGTTCTACTAGTTCTATCCAATGTTCTACTAGTTCTATTCAACGTGAACACCATTGAGGTTCTCCTCAACACCTCTTCCATTATGTGGTTTGAAACGGGATGTACTGGCTGCTAAAAGGCTCACTGTCCATCACTTGTCCCCCACTGACGTCCTGCTCACCGACAGGCAGAGGAAGTGAACAGGAAAACCCATGACCAACCTTTTCTACCCCTCTACTAAAATCTTCACTCTGGTTCAGGTCAGGTCATGACCAGACCTTCCTGCCACCTGAACAGCCCCGTCCCCCATGTTGTGTAGC